>JAWNNQ010000337.1:0-264526 GCA_035044765.1 Leucophenga montana | reverse complement strand
TGAAATTTTAAACAGACACTTCTTTTTATTGCAGTTTAATAGAGTATCAAAATTGACCCACTTTTTGGGGTAGCCCCATACAAACCCACTGTCCACTTTTGACTTTTTGTATGAACAACTTTTTTATTGTAGTCAATATCAATTTAATAATTGATATGGTAACTTTTAGTGGACGGATGCTTGACATATACATTGATGGGTGGTACCCGCCTATAGTTTGGGGTAGGCCCCATAGAAACCTACTGCCCACTTATGTGTTTTTTTTTATATGAAAACCTCTTTATTAAAGTCAATATTAGGTTGAAATGCAATGAGGTAGACTAACGGGCGTGGCCCGCCCACTTTTTGGGGTAGCCCCCATACAAACATACTGCCCACTTTTGTGTTTTTATATGAAAACTTCTTTATTAAAGTCAATATTAGGTTGAAATGCAATGATGTGCCTTTTTATAGACTTTTTTATCCAGTTGAAACATACATAGAGTAATGGGCGGCGCCCGGCCACTTTTTGGGGGTAGCCCCCATACAACCTCACCGTGCAATTTTGTGTTTTTTATGAAAAAATGTTAGCTTGAAATTTAATTTGGTGGATTTTAGTGGACAATCGCTTCATATACATATACTTTTTGAGGTATCCCATATAAACCGACAGCTCATTTTTATGCATTTGTATGTAAAACGTCAATATCAACTTGAAATTCGATATGGCGCCATCGTACACATCTACTACAATGCTTCATACAAATCTAATAGTGGGCGTGTACCGGCCACTTTTCGGGGTAGCCCGTATTTAAACCCCCACGTTTATGTTTTACAATAATATTTAAAATTTCGTGTGAATGGTATTAGAGCTTCGGTTCGACCGAAGTTAAACTTTTTTCTTGTTATTTTGTATTTTTGTCCATTTTTTCCATATATTTTCGGCGTTTTCAAAAGTTATTTGTACTGAAATATTAGATGAATATTGAACAATTATTTCACAAGGATCCAAATCAATGAAGTTCCAGAAGAAAGTACACATTGTATTCATAGTGATAGAAAAGGAATACACAAATTCCGTTATGGACCAAACCAAAAATATCGATATTCAATATTAGCGATGTTAGTGTGTACGTTTTTACAGATGAAGTAACTGAGTTTTTTGTCCAATAAAGTATTGGTTACATAAAAGTATATATATAACTTCATAGGGTAGTGCAACAGTCTGTATATGCCGCGTAATGACTCAGTACAATTCAACGGCAATAATGATGATGACGTTAAGCTGTAGTATTACAGTAGGCATGAGCGAATTGCAAAATAGTTCTAAGAACCCTGCAGATTTTTAATTTTTTCTTTTTGGTCTTAATGACTGAATACAATTCAACGAAGAATAGGACATTTAGTGACATTTCCTAGAGTGTATTAAATTTAACTTAAGTCAATGTTACATGCCAACCTAATTCATTGCGTTACAAACACTTTGCTGAACTTATATTGCTCAAGCTCATTCTACGTATGTAGCTCATAAAAGACGGAAAAATACATTTTTGCTGATTTCTATTTCATGCGTTTTACTTCCATTGTCAGTGCCCAGCCCAGTCTACGCCTTTTCTTGTGCTTTTGTTATGCTAAAAGGCGACACATACATAGTAAAATGAAAAGTGTATAAGGGCAGTGAAGTGATGTGATGTGTGGCAAACATAAGCGGCACAAATCAAAGCATGTGGGCATATGAATGCTTACCAACAAAAATATTTCAACGACAAATACCAACCTTACTAAGCCATTCAGTTTGAAAAAAAAAAAAAAATAAAAAGAAAAAACTTTAGTGTAGCTCTCAAGTGAAATGTTGGTACCTTTTTCTTTTTCAATATATTTCTTTTGATTTTCCATTTTCCATTTTCTTTTCATTTTTATTTTTCTCTAAAACATGCCATTTCATTTTGCGTATTCGATTTTTCTTTTCTCATACTTTTCTTGGCAGCCATTTCGCTATTTGAATAACTAAGAACTCAATATTTTTCTTACATGGCAAACTGTCTCTCGGGAATGAAATAACAGCAGTTTAGGAACACAATGCGCCACCTACAGGAGGCGCATGCGAATCATGCGAACCTATTGTGCACGTCATGTTTTGATTGAGGTTTGCCACTGTGGAAAAAGAGAAGATATTTCTTTTTTTTTTTAAATAAAGCAAATTTATAGCCTAAGCAGCCAGCGGAATTATTGTTCAACTTGAAAGTGTTGCCCTCGGGAATTGTACAGCACTAAATTTTGTTAAAGACATCATACAATGTTGGCCTTTTTGTTTTTTTTTTTTTTTTTTTGGTTTGATTTTTGTAGCAAATTAAAGTTGAACAACTGTCACCGACAGAAACAGTGTACAGAACAGAAACAGTTGGTCAGTGCCAAACGTATGCTACATATGGAAAACTTCTTGGTAAACTTACTGCATGCTGTGCACTTGATGCCCGGAGCAAGCTGTGCGCTTAAGTTGACTTGGACCACACATTAAAATGTGTCAAAACGACAAAATGGCAGAGATTATCATAATCGTAATTTCAATGAGCAGCATCAAGGAGCACGGCAACGAGAAAGGTTGGACTGCTTTATTGAGCTGGCATCTGACACACACACATATACACACGCGCCACTGATGCTTCCCTTAAGGATCCGGTTTCAATTGTTGACAAATGATGCTTTGACATTTTTGCATATGCCAAAAGTTTAATCTTATATTGATTAAGTTAAGACAACTTGAGTTTGGTTTTAACTGAGTATCTCTTCTTTGTAAGTATGTATGTATCTTTGCATACACAATGCGTCTATAGTTACTGTTCAGTTTATTTAATTTGTGTATTTGAGACTTTGTGGTGAAAATTCTGAAAGTTCTGGGACTTCGGCGAATTTATTTTGATTTACATATAGATTTCATATTGTATTGTATTATTTTTAGTATACCCTTCGCACTAATTATGACGCTGGAATTATCACTTTGTTAGTAAGTTTTAAAACACGAAGTTTTCTTTTTAGTTTTTGTATGAAAAACTTGTTTGTTTCTAAATCTTTGAAGTTCTAATTTGATATAGATGTTGGTTATGTCTACCACCTTAAAATGTACAATTTTAACGCACATCACACCACAAAAGCGTATTGCCCCATACAAATCAATGGTCCTGGGTCCTGGTGTAGGCAACTGCTTTATTATTATTTTTACTTAAGCTTATTGAAGCTTAAAACTTATTGAAGCTGATATACAAGGTGTGTCGCAAAAGAAACAGGACTGTTCGAAAAAAACAATCAAAATTTTATATTTTGGAAAAGTGATTTTTTTTTTGTTAAAAATAGTTTACTTGTGCTTCGATACAGAGTTTTGCGCGGTCAATAAGCATTTCGAATCAGTGTTTTAGGATATTTTTCGGAATGTCCTTGAGAATGGTCGACGCCTTTTGGATGGTTTCAATGTCCTCATAGCGGTGTCCTTTCATTGGCAAATAAAGTTTTCCAAATAGATAAAAGTCACACGGAGCCAAATCAGGCGAGTACGGTGAGAGATGTACCTTTCCAACGCATGTATCTACCAATAGGTGGCGCCGCAAGAAACAGCTATTTTTAAAAAGTTCAGTTTCTTTTGCGATATACCTTGTAGATGTTAAGTATATCAACCCGCATTAAATATATAATCCAACATTGATTCTATTTGGCAAAAAAACAAAATGAAAAAGAAAATTTGACTCATGTAAAACTTTTTACGCTTTTCCCCCTTTTGTAGTAAAATTTATGAAAATCGGCGAAAGAAATGCTTAATTATTTAGTTATAGAATATGCAAACCGAATATGCAAACCAAAAGAAATTTGAATGGAAAAAAAAATTTACCCAGCGAACTTTTCCTCCTTAAGGCCTGTTGTCGCATACAACAGAAACTGAAACTGAATTCAGTACATTAGCAACTGAAACTGAAACTAAAACAGAATTTTAGAATTCTGTCGTCCGCAGCAACAGAAACTGAATTCAGTACATCAGCAACTGAAACTGAAAGAAGTACTTTTGACTTCTTTCTGTTACTGAATGACAGAAAATCAGCAGTTTTGCCATTCACTATTTGCAACGCTCGCATTAGCAACACGAGTATATCGAGTTTTTGTTTTTGTTAGTTTCAGTTCAGTTTATGCGGCAAACACCCCAACCCCCCCCCCCATCTGAAACTGCAACTGAATAAATGTACAACAGTATGCCACAACAGGTCTTTAACGCTGAAATTTTCTAAAATCGGCGAAAGACGTGTTTAATTATCCGAATTTGACGGCTATGAACAAAATCAATTTTTTTTTTGCTCCATATAACTTTCGTCCCGTATTTCGCCTCTTTTGTGTGTTTTTTTTTTTTTTAAATCGGCGAAACACGTGCTTATCTACTTGTTGTGCAGAGTATACAAACCGAATTTGAAGACGAAAAGAATTCTATAATTATCAAATGAAATCTATAACTCCACTTTCACTCATTTTCATATCACCCTTTCACCCATGGGTGGATTCTCCCAACATCTCGCCTTAGTTGGGCATTTTCACTACTGTCCAGAAACCAACTCACTAGCATTAGTGGTTTTCGCTGTGCATTGACGATGAATGGGTCAATCATCCTTATGCATACATGTACATAGATATTCGTGCTCAGTTCGACGAGTCGATCTATACATGTGCATCCTTTCATATCTCTGTCTGTCTCAATGATTGTTCTAGAACTTGCAATTTCAAATTCTAGCAGCCAGTACAGTCAACCAAATTTTAAATTAATGTAAGAATGGTACAGTTGAGATTTGTTCACGACTTCAGAATTCTTTCTGATGTTATTTTCTTTTATTATTTTAATTTAAATTATTAATAAAATTAAAATATTTTAACTGAGTTGATCCATAATAAGGAGACTTTATATATCCAAGTTTAGTGACTCTAGAGGTTTGGGTGTAATGCTACTGCAGAACTTTAAATTGGTAAAGAAATTAACAGAAGTATGTTTCTATAATATTTAAAAAAATAAATTTTAAGCAAGTAAAAGATCTCAAATGTAGCACACAGTTTCATTATAAGAGATATAATGAAACAAAAGCGGATGTAGTATATATTGATAATCTTATAAATTTATTCTACTGAGTTACTTAATAGAAAGAGCTTAAGTACACATACACAAATAAACGAACGCAAGACAAAAAGCTAACTTCAGTAGAAGCAAAAATTTGAATTCTCCTTATAGTTTGTAAGGTAGCTACACCTTCTGTTTGGTAAATCGCTATAATTTTGATAAGTATTTTGCCTTAGTAGTTATATATACTTTACGGTGTCTCCGATGCTTCCTTTTTCTCTTATAAATAAGTGAAATCTCATTTATACCGGTGCTCTTTATCGATTTGCGTGAAATAGTTGCTCAAATATGTCGAATTGGCTTTTTCTCAATTTTTGTTGAAACCGACAATTTTATCAGTGAATCTTATTAAATTTGGTATTACTCATATACCCATAAACTTTCGAGTGATCGAAAGTAGCACACTCTATGAAATTCATAACGAACGGTCAAGTCATTCAGAAGTTACACAATAACAAGCGTAGTTTCGAACAATTAGTTATAAAGACTACAGTTCTCACAGTTGGCGAAATTCGACCTTTTGCTTCAAAATTACCCAATAATACTAAATCAGAGCCGCCCAGAACGGGATCGAAAAATGTGAACATGTATCGGTGTGCGGTGTACAGCGAAGCATTTTCCCTTGTGTTAGTGGGAACAGAAGTAGTGTGACAATGAGTTTAAAATAAACTGATTTTAATACTAAGATATCCAGCGCAATCAGCACGCTTGTTATTGTGTAACTTCTGAATGATTTGACCGTTCGTTATGAATTTCATAGAGTGTGCTACTCTAAATAAATTATAAAATTATTAAATTTATAAAATTATCAATATATACTATATCCGCTTTTGTTTCATTATATCTCTTATACTGAAACTGTGTGCTATATTTGAGCTCTTTTACTTGCTTAAAATTTATTTTTTTAAATATTATAGAAACATACTTCTGTTAATTTCTTTACCAATTTAAAGTTCTGCGGTAGCATTACACCCGAACTAACTAATTTTCGCTCAAAGCAAGTGAAAGAATTGTTGTAATTATTTTCATAGTTGCAACAAATTGTGTTCGTTGTCTCACTCATCGTACTGACTGTAGAATTGTCATGTCTTGCATATTTCCTGTCGTTAGTTGTACGAAAAGTTGCACAAAAGTTGTCGGACCAAGTGGTGGCTGCATGTAGCATAGAACAGAGAGACATATATGCCGCTAGATATAGATTACGAAAGAGCAGCTTACATTGCTGCATGCACTTGCTAGTATTTGAGTGTCCTGCACACAGGATGTCTGACAGACTGACATAATGATAGACAGGCGTTGACCACAATAAATGCAGAGTTTATATACGTTATTTGTCTTTTTGTTACTTCCGCAGGCTGACTTTTGATTAGTTCGAGCTGCATGCAATCATGTTGCTTTTCTTTTCGACTACTACAGAATTAATACTTCAAATGACATAAAGACGATAATAATCAAGTGGCACTCACATTTTCTCGCTTTTGTATGTCACTGGCAGAAATTCCAGCCAATTTATATTGTTATTAGAGCTGAGCAGCTGTGCACAAAATTTGAAGTGTTGATATTGTCCATGTAGCATACAAAATGCACACAGTGCTCGAAATAAACAAAAGTGTAGTCCTTTTGAAAAGCAAGATTGCCAATGACAAGACTCATGCCGTAGCAATTGTGTTGCATAACCCTTGCTTGACCATAAATACAAATAGTATAAGTACCATAGAAATATAATATTGTATGTTTATAATGTTCAAAAACGTATTTGCATATCTTTTCTTCATTTTTTCTTGGTCTCACAAATATTGTATGCAGCATTCGAGTGGCAATTTGTGCACGCAACGAGGCGCATGACAACTTGTGCTACTACAGCAGTGTCTGTGTTGCATGCAAATTCCATGCACATGAGATGGATAACACACTTTTACTTGTTGGATTTACCACTAAGCATAAATGTACTTGTACAACAATTTAGAATAACTAAAAATAATATTTGGTTTCTTTCTACGAACTTATTTGAGTCTATTTTTTTGGCAATGGTGCTCAACCGCAAAGTACTTGAAATCAACTGATTGCATATGTGTATACGAATATAAATAGTTTATATAGGTTTTCTATACTGCAACTCAACTGCAATGGCAATAGCAATATGTAATAATAAGCTCGAAAGCATTTTAAGCATATAGATACATTTATAAGAGGGTTGCAAGATAAGTCAGTGATAAAACGGCACACAGTGACTGCTTCTGACTGTTTTGGTTTGCAAAAATCATAACTTCTGAACGAATAAAGATATCGATATGAACTTTGAAGTAGGAGACTCCTAAAAATAGACATTTTTTCTATAGATATCCGTGCCTATTGTAAGCAATTCTCATAACACTTGAGTGTTTTACACGTGTCTTCAATAAAACTCTGTACCCATAAGGTAAAAGGGTATACATATGTAAATGTATGTAACAGCCAAAAAGGGACTAGGGGTGTTAGGCTCCAATAATTATATATATATACTCGTCATCCTAATGAAATATTCAGATCGAATCACTCTAAGGGGTAGCTCCCCTATAGATCTGCACCCTTTTTTTGAGTCTTAGCATAAAATTTCTTTTATTTTGATTATAAATTAATTAAGCTGGAAATGTAAAATTTTGTGTACCTTACGTAAATCCAAACAAAGTCTCCTCTATATCAAATAAAGAGTATTAGACACTGTATCTGCTGCATTCTATTTTTTCTTCACATGTAGTATGAGTAGTATTACAATTTTGTCATTGAAGAAAGCATCGCAGAAAGCATATATATTCTTGATCAGCTCGACGAGGCGAATCGAATCGAATCGCATCTGTCTGTCTATATCCTGTCTCTATGAATCAAAAGTAGTCGCTCAGTTTTTCAGATATGGATCTGAAATAGGGTATAGAGAATTCCAGTGTTTCTATGCTGAACATACATTCCAAATACGTCACGTTCACTTCTAGGGGTCGCCCCATACAAACGTAGCTCTCCCTTTTGGGATTTTTTTATGAAAACTTCCTCAATGGAGTCAATATTAACTTCAAACTCGATATTCTGGTCACTAATGAATGAAAGGTTCACATACCTATGAGCTACCACCTTAAAAATGGAATGGAGACGTGTGAACAGTATTGAAGTTTCGGTTCTTCCGTTGTAAACTTTTCTCTTATTTTTGTTTGTTTTACTTCCGTTGAATAATACCAATCTGCAACATAGAGATTTGTAAAGGAAATGACAACTCGAAAATAGTCAACTCATTATTTATGTTAAATTCTTAACTAAACGGTTAGTTCGTTTCATGCCGATCAGTTTATGAGGCCATCAAAATCTCTAAGTAGAAGTGTTTCTTTAAGAAACTGTTTTATCTGCCAATTTAAAAAAAATTATACTCCAAATTGAATATTGTATATAAACACAAACACATGTGAACAAGCAATTTAAAAAGGGCGATCAACGATCTGGGTTTGCACATGACTAAACCGAAGTAATTCTCCAAAATTTTGTACCTTCCGTAAAGTATTTGTAGCTGACAGCATTATAATAATCCAAATATTGTATAAGGGGCCATTCAAGTAGCCATTATTAACATTATTGATTTAATTTAATCTTTGAATCTTCTTGCGGAATTTTTTTTTCAAGAATATTTTTTTGTTAGATTATTTTTTGGCATTCCTCATCTTGTCGTACCATGTAAATATGGTTCTAATGTAAAGTTGGATTTATGGCATTTTTCATATTTAGGTGAAAAAAATATGAATAAATAAGCCGTTATGACAACTTTTGATTACCAAATTTAGTTCCAGTTTTAGCATATGAAGATTATATACATACTCGTATTCTATGCATATGCAGAAAATAACATCGATAAAGAGACTATAATATGCTAATATGCAATCTTTTGTTTATAAGTTCGAAGAATAATCGAAAAACAAGAAAAAACGTTAACTACGGTTGAACCGAAGCTCTAATACCATTCACACGAAATTTTAAATAGTATTGTAAAACATAAAAGTATGGATTTAAATAGGGGCTACCCAAAAAAGTGGGCGGTATAAGCTGTGTATGATGCGATGTAGTAGATGTGTAAGAAGCCGGCATATCGAAATTCAAGTGGATATTGACGTTTTCCATACAAATGCATAAAATTGTACTGTGGGTTTATATGGGATTACCTCAAAAAGTCGGCGGGACACGCCCATTTGTAAATGTATATGATTTAAATGAAGATTTTGTTTCATAAGAAACACAAAATTGCATGGGGTTTGTATGGGGGCTACCCCAAAAAGTGGGCGGGCCACGCCCATTAGTCTATGTATGTTAAGCAGCTGACCATAAAAAGGCACATTATTGCTTTTCAACCTAATATTGACTTTAATAAAGAAGTTTTCATACAAAAATTCAAAAGTGAGCAGTACGTTTTTATGGGAGATACCCCAAACAGTGCGCGGGTCTTACCCATTAAGGTATGTCTCAAGCCTCCGTCCACTAAAAGTTACCATAACAATTATTAAGTTGATATTGCCTACAATAAAAAAGTTTTTCATATAAAAAGTCAAAAGTAAGCGGTCATTTGTGTGGGGGCTACCCCAAAAAGTTGGCGTGGCGTGACAATCTTGACAGTTTATTAAACTGCAATAAAAAGAAGTGTACGTGCAAAATTTCAACTGAATAGCATAAAAATTGGTCCACAAAGAATGCGCAACAACATACAGTCAGACAGACGGACATGGCTAGATCGACTCCTCTCGTCGTGCTGATCAAGAATATATAAATATAATTTATGGGGTCTACGACGCCTCCTTTAAAGCGTTACAAACTTTCCGACAAACTGATAATACCATTTCACACTATGTGTGAATGGTATAATAATCTGATAATGTTTATTCTAATTACAGTATAAACCGTAAAAATGAAGCTATGAAGAGATATTGTCTACTATTCAAGCATAGTGCGAATATGAAGTTATATGCAAAGGTTACTTTTACAGATTTTCAAAATAAACAAGTTTTCTTATGAAACGACCTACGTATTTACTTGTTAAAACATAACAAAAATATCAGCTTAGGAAACAGATATATTGAAAAAGTAAAAATGCCCATTAGCTTTTTTCATTTAGTTAGTGAATTTGTTTTGCGTAAAAACGGAACAACTTTATAAGTCTCATCATGTGCTCATTATAATAGACACATACACACGCAGATGAATGTACTGCCGTACCTTGTTTGATGTCTATATTAATAAATATAATGCGCATAATAAGAATCAAATCGAAATGAGTTATTGCATACCAACGACTGGTCAAGGTCAACAGGACAAACAGGACAACAAAACACGCAAACAGACAGCAGCAGCGGCTATCGGCATGTCGAGCGTAAATTTATGTGAGCGGTCAGTAGCAAAAACAGAAAACACAAAAACGGCAGTGAAAAAATATATATAAATAATAGGAATATGAAAGGGATAATCAAATCTCAGACTTTATCTGGCGAAATTATGCACAACATTCACATTATGTTCTAGCATGTTTGTGATAATTAACAAGGACATGCGTCGGTGTGAAGAAACAGCTTGTGACAGGTTAGCGTCGGCCGTGAGTCAAATAACCGAGTAGCAAGAAGTAGCGAGCTGACGGCGGGAAACCATTACTTATAACCGCAAATAAATTGGCAGCATATAATTTTAATTAAACCAAAAAACCAAAAAAAAAAAATAAATAAATAAATAAAAAAAACCAAATTAAATAAAGTGAAACCAGAATAAAATAACCGCGACTCATATAAAAGATCGAAAATAAACATGGCGCGCAAATGTATATTAATTAAATTAACTCAACGACAAATTAAACAATGGCTGTCATGCCATATGCACATACTCGTTAACATGAACGCTCACACACGTTTAAACAATTCATAATGATTTCCATAGATTTAATCCAACCAAAAACAACAAACATAATGGTTGTGTAAATGAAAAAAGTTAATTTAATAAATAATATTACAATAAAAAAGAGAAAAACAAAAACAAAAACAAAAATAGAACGCTATCTTCGGCCAAACTGTAGCTTTAATACACTTCACTCGAAATTTTCAAGCGTATTCTACTTCTGTTACATATTTCAACAATGGAAAGTGAAAAAATAATTGAGAAACATAAAAGTTTTACATAGATAACTTTTATGTTTCTCAAATCAATATGGATTGATTTGAGAAGCCACAACAATAAATTGTCATTCTTCGTAATAAATAAGTTTTCGTGCAAAAACCCAAAAGTGTCCGGTATTTGGATTACCTATACAAGCGGGCGCCACAAGACCTCTGATATATATTTGAAGTATCCATCCACAAGAGGCCACCATTTCAAATTTTAAGTTGATATTGAGTGTTATAAAATTATTTCCAATATACCTCTGCAACGAAAATGACCCGGAGTGGTTAACTTAAACCGAACCGTCAAACCGAATCGGTTCATCTTCTTCAGTTGGCTGTCACTGTCATTGAAATGCATGCCAAGTTTTAGCGGTATGCGATAATTAGTCAATGTTTGACAGCTGCTTGTTTACAACGCGAAAAGTTTGTATGGCGATTTTTGAAAAAAAAAAAAAATTTACAACGAGTTTGCTTGAAATTTTGTGTTTCCAATGGAATAACGACAACGGAATCATTCAAAATGTTACAAAAGTGTTTTCAGGACTTGAGAACGCAAGCATTTGAGTGTCATAAAGCATTCAGGGTCGTGTAATCGTGATGGAAATTGTGCTCGAAAATCGTCGTGTTGGCATTGGAAAGATGGCAGAGACACTCAACATCTCTTATGGATCGACTCAACACATTTTGGTTGATGTTTTGGGTATTAAAAGCGTCGCCGCTCGACTCATACCAAAATCCGTCAATTTTGATCAGATGGTAAAATCATAAAATGGACGGTGTGTCAGTATAATGGGTATAAAACTGAAACCAGAACCGTTAAGCAAAATTAACCGGCTCAAATTGATAATCGAAACAGAACCTTTTATCGAAATAAAATAAAATGAAAGAACCAAAACATTTGTACCGTTATAGTTTGGGTTCTCACATTTATTTTTATCTAAGAAAAGTATTTACTTATGCATAGTGTACTTATGCATAATGTTGAAAGGAAAACAAAAAACAACTGATACAATATATGGCTAGAATATTCCACAAATTTTTTAGAACTATTCGAATTGTCAAAAGTTATTGTACTATCGCAGTTCTAGCTACGCAAGTAAGCGTAGAGCATTTCTTTTCATAAGTCAAGTTTATTATTGATTCGCTTAGGAGACGGTTGGACGATTCGAAAAGTGGGTGGATGTTAGGTATGGTGGTGACCCATAAAAGTGCGTATACAAAAAAATATATGACTTTTAAAATTTCGCGGGCTATCTACATTCGATTTTATTTTATGTTGGTACACATGTTCCCAAAAAGAGGTTGACATGATCAGCCATTTTGCATTCCTACTTTGTTTTTGACAGATATAAAGGTTAGGCGTGTTTTGGTGTGCTTGGAGTAGTATTAGTAGTAGCAGTAGTAGCAGTAGCAGCAGTAGTAGTAGTAGTAGTAGTAGTAGTAGTATAGTAGTAGTAGTAACAGTAGTAACAGTGGTAGTAGTAGTAACAGTAGTAGTAGTAGTAACAGTAGTAACAGTAGTAGTAGTAGTAGTAGTAGTAGTAGTAGTAGTAGTAGTAGTAGTAGTAGTAGTAGTAGTAGTAGTAGTAGTAGAAGTAGTAGTAGTAGTGTAGTAGTAGTAGCAGTAGTAGTAGTTGCAGTAGTAGTAGTAGTAGTAGTAGTAGTAGTAGTAGTAGTAGTAGTAGTAGTAGTAGTAGTAGTAGTAATAGTAGTAGTAGTAGTAGTAGCAGTAGTAGTAGTAGTAGTAGTAGTAGTAGTAGTAGTAGTAGTAGTAGTAGTAGTAGTAGTAGTAGTAGTAGTAGTTAGTAGTAGTAGTAGTAGAAGTAGTAGTAGTAGTAGTAGTAGAAGTAGTAGTAGTTTTAGTAGTAGTAGTAGTAGTAGTTTTAGTAGTAGTAGTAGTAGAAGTAGTAGTAGTAGTAGTAGTAGAAGTAGTAGTAGTAGTAGAAGTAGTAGTAGTAGAAGTAGTAGTAGTAGTAGTAGTAGTAGTAGTAGTAGTAGTAGTAGTTGGCGAGTCTACTTTAAGCAAAAAAAATTGTTCATAAGTGGTATACAGAACACCGAGAAGATGTTAAAGACGGTGTCCGTCCTGGACGTCCGAGTACGTCAACGTCACTATTACAGAAGTTGCTGAGTTTGTTTCGAAATTGTTAATTTTGACAAAAGAATCGTCGCATGAGCATCGCTCAGGCGCTGGTGAATGACATCAACGACGATCCAGATATACTCAAAAGTGTCATAGTTGGTGATGAAATATGGGTATATGGTTATGATATCGAAACCAAAGCCGAATCATTCCAATGGCAGCGTCCAGAAGAGCCAAGATCAAAAATGTGAAAGTTTTGATGACAACTAAGGAACTAGTTTCTATATTCGCACACACGCACACAGCAAGACATTCGAACAGACGGACGGTCATGACTAGATCGACTCGTCTTGTCGAACCGATACTACTACTCGTACTTTATGGGAGTTGCAGATTTCGTGCCAAGATACCTACCTATTTAATTAAGTAAGTAAGTAAGATCACAATGAATGAAGAAAACGGCTATACAGATGGACCCACCAATTTACGAAAAGACATAGTATATAAATAGGGCGTATCAACCACTCACCCTCACACCTCCGTATGCTACATGGTTTTTATTAGTTTTTTGCTTATAGAAAGCAAACATTATTTCGTATGTATTGATTTGTGCTCTTCCGTTTGAAACTTTTGAATTATTTTCTGCTATAGAATAAAACAAATATACAAATCTGTGGTGCAGATATACAATAGCGTATATGGTAGTTGACCATGCTCGAATGCTGTGTTCTTCATTGTTTGTCGTTGCTGTTGTTTAAAGCGCTAAAAATTTTCGCAGCGTAATTTAATTTATAATACGCCACGTATGCTCGGGTTTGAGCTGCTTTTAGCACTTTTGTCAATAGCTTAGCAAGATTTTTAGAGCTTATCTGTGTGTGTGTGTGTGTGTGTGTGTGTGATACGAGTATCTACGTGTGTGCGCGACTGTCAATTTTTATTTTTTTTACCAAGCATTATT
Source organism: Leucophenga montana (assembly GCA_035044765.1). Taxonomy (NCBI): domain Eukaryota; kingdom Metazoa; phylum Arthropoda; class Insecta; order Diptera; family Drosophilidae; genus Leucophenga; species Leucophenga montana. Next base: position 250,211 of record JAWNNQ010000337.1, on the reverse strand, counting down.
TTTATATATATATACACTAAATCGTTTTTAGCTAAATGATTTTAAAATGCCATTTTTATGCAAATAATTTTGCATATTTTGCGCCACGAAAAAGTGAAAAGTCAATTGTGAGTGCTTGATTAAATTAGCATATGCGCCAAATGTGAATTTTATATACAAGCTATCTATAAGTGTTTTACAAAAATTAAGCTGAATTTTTCTACTCATATTATATATACGTGTATATATATATTTTTGTATAGCTTTTAACAAATAAACTAAAAGGATATTCAAGCCGAAAGGCGTATATGTACGAGTATATATATTTTTGTGTGCCTCGTTTGTATTTCGGTCCAGTTGTATGTGCAAGCAAACTCGTAAAAAGTATTTATTTCTTTGATTTGTTTTTAACGTTGCCTGCAGTTGTGACGAAATGACGAATTTATCTTCGTATTTGTGATTGTTCAACTGTGGCGTGATTGTGCACATATGTATAAAAGATATGCAATACAGACAGACAGTAGCGTAGTTTTTTATGTTAGACTTTCAGAGTATATACATATATACTTTGAATAAATAGTTTCGTTAGGTGGGGGTTTCAATCTCACAATCGGTCGTCGAGCAGTGCTTAGTTACGCTTGTACCAAGGCACTTTCGTGCATTTACGTAGGGATTTGTTTGAAGCACTTATGTCCGGTTGTCGTTCGTGACACAAACTGAGCTCGGAGCTGCAGGCAAAGTATTCAAAATTTATCAGAAGGAATTGTAAACTAGAAAAGCTTTAGCTAATTCAAAATTTAAATACGCTTTACTCAAGTAAAGTAAGGTGATATATAAAATGCTAGGATACATATGAAATAAAAACAAGTTAACTAACGTTAACTTCGGTTGAACCGAAGCTCTAACACCATTCACACGAAATTTTAAATATAATTGCAAAAAGCATAAAAGTGAGGGTTTGAATACAAGCCCACTAGTAAGTGTATGAAGCGATGTAGTAGATGTGTAACATGCCGAAATATCGAATTTCAAGTAAACATTGACGTTTTCCACACAAATGCATAAAAGTGAGCTGTGGGTTTATATGGGTCTACCTCAAAAAGTAGGCGTGAAACGCCCACTAGTAGATCAGTATGAAGCGGTGTCCACTAAATTCCGCCAAATCAAATTTCAAGCTAATATTTATTTAAATGCAGAATTTTTTCATGAAAAACACAAAATAGAACGATGGGTTTGTATGGGGGCTACTCCAAAAAGTAGGCGGGCCACGCCCATTAGTCTATGTATTTTAAGCGGCTATCTATAAAAGGCACCACATCGCATTTCAACCTAAAATTGACTTTAATGAAGAAGTTTTTCTTACAAAATCACAAAAGTGGGTAGTATGTTTGTATGGGGACTACCCCAAAAAATGGGCGGGCCACGCCCATTAGTCTATAAATGTTAAGCGGCTGTCTTGAAAATGGCACCATATCGTATTTCAACATAATATTAACTTTAATAAAGAAGTTTTTCTTAAAAAAAATATTTTTGTAAAAACTAACAACCTAAACTTGGGATGTAAGTTAGTAAGAGCCCCTTGATAATTATGCGAAGCGTCCGTTTTATCTAAAATGATGATTTTCATGAAAAATACCATAAGTGGCTTGTGAGTTACTATTTCTCTATATATGAGGCGTTTGTCTATAAGAAGCCACTATATATTTTTTTTAAGTTGATATTTACTGTAATAAGAAAGTTTTCATACAAAATTACAAATAAATTGGGCGGTAAGTTTCTATGAGGGCTATCCTAAAAGTGGTTAATATTGATACTCTATTAAACTACAATAAAAATAAGTCTATGTACCGACTTACTACTGGATAACTTAAAAATTGGATCCCAGAAAATGATTAACTGCATGCAGACAGATAGACAGACGGACATGGCTAGATCGTCTGATACCATTTCACATTATGTGTGAATGCTATGAAACCATGCACAAAATATTAAAAAATAATAAAATATGAAATAATCTTTAAATAAATTCAAAAGCAATCTTTAATTATTATGTACTTTTGAAAACTCTTGTTTTTTAGAAATTCTTTTTCTAATTTTAGTACAGTAGTGTTGGGTGATTCGAGATTTTTCGGATTGCTTTTTCTAAATTTCAAAAAGTACTTTCATTCGGGTGATTTGTGCCAACTAAGTTTTTGGATGCAACAGCAGCAGTTTTTAACATTTCATCATTCATTTTAATTAATCGAAATAATGGTCATCGTTGTTATTGCTAGATAATTATGCGTACCAACTATTTGTGACAGCATTGGTGATAAGCAATTGTTAGTGATGCTGATGAGTAATGGCTTATTTGGTTTGGTATACCGTCCGATGTTGCTGCTTGCCTGTGGAATTATTACCGCGTCTAAAGTGCCATCAACCTGATCTATGTCTCGTGTGATTAGCTTATCTTCCATTTTAAATGAAATTGGACCAATTCGGGTACGCACATAAGCCAAAAAAATTTAATCATGGCAGAAAGCCAGTGAAAAGATAGGTCTTGATTTCCCTGGAAATCCTTTCGGATTTGAAAAAAGGCAAACGCAAGCTGAATGAATCGAGCTCTAACAGCTCAAAACAAACAAATCTCATATAAAATCAGCTGTTATATTTTTATATTTTACTCCATATCCGAAATGAAAGTTTCGAATTGGAAAACAAAAACAAATCGTTCGGTAACCAAATTGTTCGGCTCCGTTTCGTTTTGAAAACGAAAAAATTTGTGTGAACGGAAACAGGACAGTACATGCAATATTTTGATCCCTCTAAATTATTAGCTGAAATCTACGTCAGTGTTACTTTCAGTTTACTACTCCCTTTTTGGCCTCTTACTATGGAGTTCATTTGTCCATCTGTGCCAACGTATCTTTTATATTTAAGTACTATACTTGATGTACTCGTTCCAGTGATAACAAAAGTTTCACGACTCGCAAATAAATTTGTTATATTTACGTCATATTAAAAAATATATGACTTATTGTCGACGTAGGTGGTTTGATAAAATTATGTACCATAAAGGAAATACTTCTGAAATGTTTAACTTTTATGTACAAAGTTTTCAAGCTATCCACATTTGTTGAAATATAAAAACAAACTGACATATACAATGTATGTTTTTTTTTATTACCGATTTGTTATGCCACTTGACCTTTTTTTATTAACAATATTTCAGCTTTAGGCACTTAAAAGCAGTTAGAAACGCACAGTCACAGTCGTCGGGCAAACGAACATGGCATGTAGACTGACTGATTGACTAAATAACTAGCTAACTAACTAACTGAGTGTCGGACAGCCAAAGAACAGTCCACTGTGACTACTAAACACGGAAAAGCTCCAAAATGATATGGCATGACTACGCTCGACTCGCATACGGTTTGACGCAGCCCGGCTGGCACTTCAGACACACATGCACACGTTTCTCCGCTTTTTGTATGTTTTTTTTTTGCTGCCCAATATAATGGCGACAGTGACACTAAAAAAAGCATCACTTGAACTAAAAATGGAAATATTTTTTTTTTATACACATAAAAATATTAAACTCACACAGCCGGCTTTTTGCATAGCAACAATTTCAAGTGGTTAGCAAATATGTATACTCGTATCTGGCAAAGAAGTTCGAAAATAAAAAATTGTATTGCATAAATCTCGAAACCGCTCTGCAAATTTGTGTGCGTGTGTATTGCAAAATATAAAATAAATATTGATATAGCTACGAATGCGAGCCAGGCTTCCTATTTGCACATAAATTTGAATGCTTGCAACATTGAAACTGGTTGCGAATTGTACGCTTCTTTTAAAAGAAAACTTTGGTGCGCTGTGAAGTTTATTCAATTGGGTTATGAGCGAAAAGGTATTCAGTCGCTTGTTATAGTTGTGTTTGTTGACGTTTTATTTATTGTATTCAGTTGTTATTACACCTTTGTAACATTTGAAAATATGACGTTACAAAGGCTTAGCCATGGGGGTAGGACATACAAAATCAGTTATATGGTACAGCTTGTAAAAGCGTGTTTGCTGTATATATGTTTGCAGTAACTCAGAATAATATTTGCTTTCTAACGATGTACAATTTGCGCAATTCAGATAAATGATGTATATGAACAAAATATCTGTGAACAAAAAAATTGGCATTTTTGGAATCTACGCCCCAAAATACATAGAAAACAGTATATGAGGAACTTACTCTCAAGAGGAGCCGCAAATTTTTAAACAATTTAAATCATTCATGTTCATCAAATCAAATCGAACCAAATCAAATCTTTGTTTTTGTTATTGCAACAAAAAGATTCTTATTAACGACTTCAGCGACTTTCAAATTAGTGATCTGAGGTGTTAGTGTTATTGATGGTTTTGGACACTACTGGATATGGGTAATGGTGTTAAATCAAGCTCTTTTTGTACATATTTTGTAGGGCCTCAAACGTAGTTCTTGCTACTAGCAGGCACATTGAGTTTTTTTCGCCAATTTAACTGGCCTTTATCGATTACGTTGTTTTTGTGGATTACGTTGATTCCTGTCCTTCACCTGTCTAACCATTTCAGCCGATGTTGGTGCTTCTGAATTTCCAGCTCCATGGCGTTTTTGATGCTACCAGTATCATTGTAACGTTTAATGATTCGATACACAAACATTTTGTTCACACGTAAATGACGTAGCTCATTAACAATGGCTGGTTGCGATTTTGCAAAGCAATAACACTGTTGCTTTTGAATTCCATTTCGTTAACATTTGTTTAACTGCGACTTAAAACGATCTGCTTCCGTAGGCTTTTAAACAACATAGCAGACTGACGCTTGGCAAAACAAGAGCGCGCTGTCATTATTCGTTTGATAGCTACAGCAGCATGAAGTTGGTAACACTTCGAGCTCTGATCCCTGTATATAATTTATGGGATCTACCATACATACATTTGCATAAATTTAGTATACCCTCGGTATATAGGGCCGTGTATAATGAAAGCGTTTTTATAATTTTTGAACTTACTTCAGTTTTTAAAATTTTATGCGTTTTTATGTGCAGTTGCGAACACTGATACGTGTGCACCACAAATATATATGTCTGCTTTCAATGCCCATCTATGTACATATGTATGTGCATATGATTGCCCGCTGTTCATTAGCAAATAAACTCATTTTCAGTGTTGTACTACAATATCTGCTAGCTCGCCGTTGGTCGACTGATTTAAGCGCACGTGCTGCACATGAACATCAATATAACCACATACTATATATTTTTGATTGATACTTCGGTTTTTATAGTATGTGCATATGCATTAAGCTGAGTATTTACATTACTTTTATATTGTACGAATATTTACAAGCCACATTGCAAAGGCACGCGGCTTAACTATGAATAAATTTGTTGGCACGGCACACATTGCGTATGAATAATATTAATTGTACATAATGCGGATTTTTTTATTTATTTTCTTTTTTTTTGTTGAATATGAAACTCAAATCAGGAACATTCTTAGCTATATATTTTATTGTATTCAATTTAGAAAATCAGTATTGATGGAAGTGTAATGATTTAGCAGCTTTTAAGGCATATCATTGAGTGCTACTCTTCAGATTTATAAACTTATACATTTATATAGCATATCACAATAGGATGAAATGCAGCATCACGTACTTAATTTAGCTGTTTAGCTGTTAAGCAAACACTTGTACTCGCACGAACGCAGGTTGTTTATAACGTTTGTAGTGAGTTTATTAGTTCTGTTAGCGCAACTTATAAACTTCTCTCGCAATGATGCATCAGCATTTGATATTAGCTGTCAATGTTTAGCTCGAATGCTCTTTTGCACACTGCTTAACTTGCATATGCAAATTGCTATTTTAATTTGAATTTAGTACAAAGCTGCTTTGATAAAGTTGCAACATGCTGCATATAAAGTGGATATAAAACAGCATTTCATGAAGAGAGAAAGAGCTGATATTTTTCAATCAATCTTCTACTAAGAATTTATATGCTAGTTTTTTTTTTCAACTTTGAGCTAATTATATGGCTTTGAATATAATTATCTATACGGGTCTATTTATAATACTCTACACAGTTGGCCTGAATTTTATTAAATTTAATTTATTAAAAAGTTTATAACAGCAAGTAGCGCAAGCAATGAGTCAATCTGTCTGACACTCATGTTCGCCCGTCTATCTTGTACGGGCGAGACTATGGTATAATTTTAAATTTAACTAGAATTTCAAAATCCGTTGAAACAAATTTGTTTGCCCTTTTTTGTAAACAACAATGATGTCATACCGATAATGCAAACAAATGGCAATGCTGTCATAGTAGCAACAGCTCGGCTGTACAGAAATGTTAATAGCGATCAGATATTTATAATATTAATTAAAAATCGCATCTGTCATCAAAGCAGAGCTTCATATTAAATTTTAAATTGGAATATGCATATACCACCAATTAAATAAAAATTGTCACACTTAAAAAACCTAAAGTCTCCGCTGATTTCAGTAATTTCCGTTATCAAGTTAAATCATGATTGATAAAAAGCTAAGCTCAGCATCGTACAATTACAATGAAGTAAACTACATATTGTAAAGTCACAGGCACACTAAAATATCTAAATACTACACGTCTTAATACTACACGTTCTCATACACGCTCGAACTCATTAATAACGCCCCTGCTGTAGGTATACAAGTAGGTAGAGTACGGCTCCCACTTGTGCATTAAACTTTCATCTCGCCTGTTACATAATTTGGCGCCCAACGTGGGGCAAGACGAGTCCGATTTTACAAGTCAGCACAGTTAAAACTGTACTAAGGAGGCAATGGTATTTCTCTATGGCTTTCATCCCACCAACCAAGCTATACACTCATTTTATGTATAGTTTCTGTAAGCTACTTAGTGTTTACCTCGGAAATGACGGCTTTATGAATATACATATTTTTGTGCCGTACCCGAAAGCGTTATATGAACACATAAATTATTTAAAAATTCTCAATTCATTGATAATTGTCGCTTTTATTATTAATGCCAGTATATTCAATGTCCAATCATGACTCGATCGCCCTGTGCGAAGAGTATATCAATCTATTGAAAATATCTCTATCTGTGTTTTTTTGTTTTTTTTTTAGTTCTTAACTTCATTTCAACAGCAACTTTGCGAAACAAGCGCGCTTAAAAAGCGACAAATCTGTTTAAGCCATTTTTTACAGCAGCTCATTTTTTTTTTTATTTACGCCACTTTGCATCATTTTGGATGACGCTCCGCCTCTCATCCATTTTGCTTTCGTTTCTCTTAGTCGCTTTCGCTTTTACTTCCGCAATCAATTTAATTTGCGCTGCGTTTTATTTCATTTTACACTCTTTCTCTTCGGCTCCCGTGCGCACTTGCTGCATGCAACCGCCATTTCTCTGACATTTCCATGCGTTGCGGAAATCGAAATTAAACTGTCCCAGGGTGCTGTGGGATGAGGATTGCAGATATTTGTCGTTTTGTGACTTTGTGCGAAATAGAATTTACGAGCATTTTGCCATGCAGCAGCAGAAGCAGCATCAATAGTCATCGTCCTTGTGCACTTTACTTGTCCACTTGCCACAATTTCCACTGCGCGTGAGTGTCTGTGCAAATATCCTGTTTCGCAAGAGAAATGACTTTGTGGTTGATTTTACATCCAATGAACGTAGAAATCGCTGATCTGGCTAGCCAACACTTATTCCTGCATTCAAGCACCACATCTCGAACAGCGCGCAGAGCATTTGATGCCCGTCGACGCCATGCATGCTCAGTGGCACAGTTTTGTGTGTGCGTGCGTCCTATGTCCTTTCATTCTGCGTGCTTCCATGTGTGTCTGTGTGTAGTTTTGCTCTTTCGTTTCTTATTTTTCGCTTTTGGTTTCGTGGTCAAAGTCATGAATGTAAATCGCTCGCTTTTGAAGTCAGTTCTCGTTTACGTCGCTTAGTGAATTCCTGCTGAGTTTTTGTATTTGTATCTGTATCTACATACATATATTATAACACATGTGCACATGTATGCATATGAGATTTTGTATGCATATGAGATTGACCACACATAGTACTAACACACACATTACAAATGCGTTCGTTTGTAGTTTTGTAAGTCATTTAGTCAGTCCCAATTGGCAGATTTGTCTGCTTGTCTGTGGTAAATATAGATTTTGGTTCACTTCTCTGTATCTTTACTTGTGTGTGTGTGTGTGTGTGTGTGTGTGTGTGTGTGTGTGTGTGTGTGTGTGTGTGTGCGCGTATCTCTGTATGCTATATTCTATATATTCTATATATTTTATTGACACTTAATAAAAGCATATTATCTACATTTCAATTGGTTTTGTTATTGCACGCTGTCGGCTCGTTATTTGCCAAATTATACTACATATTAATCTATTAAGCTAGAAAGATTTCAGTTATTTTTGATTATTAATTGATTTTAAGGCACAATATGTATATAGTTAATTCTCTGGTTCAATTTCAAAAAATCAATGTTATCAACAGACAAGCTAATGAAAACGCCTTCAATCGTTCGTTCGTTCGTTCGTTCGTTCATTTTGTGCTAGACAGCTTTTAAATAGCTATTTGAAAAATGTTCAAAATTATTTACGCAAACTTTTTCGATTAAGCTGCTCAAGGAAAGCTGTGAATACAACTACAAACCTTCAACATATTATGCGACGCACTTAATGTCCTTTGTATGAGAAGAAAGTCAACAAACAAAAAGTACCAGATGAAGTATAATAGTGTCGTACATTGCCGTGCTATGCTGCTATTCTTCAACGTGTTCTGCTCTATGTCGCATGAAGTGGTCCATTTGCGTTGACTTTGTGTGGCTTGTTTTGGTGGTGTATCGGGTTTTTACGAGCGAACTTTTCATGATTTATATTGGCAAGGAACGCTCTTCCGAAGTCGTATGGTTGTGTGTATGTGTATGTGTATGTGTATGTGTGTGTATGTGGTGTGATATAGATGGTAAAATGTTTCAAGCGTACCGCTAACGTTGCCATTACTTCAGAAAGTTTAGCATAAAAAAGGCAACAGCAACAAAACAAACTTCCGTTTGTGGCATTTGCTAGATTTACGCAAAAAAGTGTTGCCATATTTTGCAATGACGAAACGCGCCTAAAATGCTGCTGGCAAAAGACATGCTACAAACTAACAGTTTCTTTTTTAATACACGGTAAAAGACTTTTAATTTAATTTTATTTGCATTTTTTACGAAGGAATAAATGTAAATAAATTTTCTATTTAAAAACTCTTCTCTATAACAATCGTAGGTATTATTTTAGTTTAAATAGCAGCGTTTGAAGCTATTCTTGATTTGACATCACTTCATCTAGAAATTGAACACAAAATCAAATAATAATAAAGCTACCTTGGAGATTTGTCAGAAACATATCCATACATGGACGAGAGATGTATCTCTAATGTCCATGCCAAAAGACGAAATGACACCTAACTCCAACGTAGTAAAGACAAAGCTAGTTCTTGAAGCAAATGTTCTATTGGAAGAACTTGGTGAACACAACAGAGTCTCTTTGCTGTGGGTACCGTGTCACAACAATTCCTGGAAATGAGCAGGCGGACAAGCTTGCCAAATAATCAGCGGCAACGCTATTGATAGGACCTGAGTCTTATTGTGGCATCGGGAGACATACTATATCGGAAGTAAACCGCAAGGAGACGAATATAGGAAAAGAACAACCCAAAGACCAAGACAAGCAAAGTTACTTCTAGGTAGTTACAATCGGAGCAGATCGAAATCCATGCTTCAACTAGGTAGGAATACTAACAGGACTGCTAACAGGCCACTGTAGACTAAAGATATTTTGGGTATATAAAACCCAACCGAATGTATATTCTATGTCTACGAAGGGGAGACCCCTTTAGACTTTCTTGCTGAATGTGAAGCTGTAGCTAATAGCGGCCTGCATATGCTAGGCAATCAGTTTATTAGAAAGGGGCAACTGAAAAGTTTGGACCATAGGAAAGTACTAAGATTCATTCAGCATATAGGCTTAGGGCAGGTTTAAATATCCTTAATAATAAGTATTATCTGGGGCACTTTTTAAAAAGCAGTTAAATCGAGACAATAGTTGTGTAGATCTCTTTTTAAATGTATAAGGTAAGAAAGAATGACCTGCAGGAACTACATCGTGGACTTCATATGGTAGCCATATTGTTGCATTTTGTTTGACAGTTTTACCGACTTTTTAACCTAATTACTGGATCAAAGATGATTAGATGATTCATCGCTGATCATTTCGTTTTGCAACCAGGCTATTGATTGCTATTGGTACTTGGATTTACAGTTTTAGTGAAGTTAAAAGCATATTTTCTGGCAGCAAATTAAAATAATAATATCTGCTATTTGCTTAGATTCTGTTCTATTTTAACTAATAACAGAAAAAACACATAGTATTTAACTACTCAACTGAGCAATGGTTCTAAATATCTTAAGATAAATAAATATCTTAAGATATCAAAGTTATTTATCTTGGGAGACATTTTCGTATATTTATCAATGCTTTTCTTAAGTTTACTAGTTCTCCTACATAGCTATAGGCTTGTATGTGTAATTGCTGTTCAATAGTATCTTTTTTTTCCCTGACTATTGTATAACAACATGTAACTTTTTCGCGCAGTGTAGAAAACAACAATAGCAGCAAAAATTTGTCAATAGGCAAAAAAAAAAATGGAAACAAAAAATTTGTAAATTCGAAGTTTTATTGTCAGCATTCATTCGCTTAAGTGGGATTTACAGCAATAAAACATGAATTTAGTCAACTTCCGCATCAACGCGCAACGCGGTCGCATGATGTGCGGCAATTCAAGTGGAGTTGAGTCGAGTATAGTGCAGTGGAGTGGGTGTCATATGTAACGCTGAAATGAAACGCACCCACTACAACCAAGCATGGGAGTGACAGTCCAAATGTCATTTAGGTAACAGACATTGCTTCACTGTGCTGCTGTTGCTGCTGCTACTGCTGCTGCTGCTGCTGCTTCAATGTCCTTGGCGTTGTTTATATTGTTGTTGGTGTTGTCAGTGGTGTTGATTGAAATTTACGATTTTGGCCAACAAAGCTTGACTTTTCGGTTTCAGTCGTTGCTTTCATATTTCTTTTTCTTTTTTCTTTTCATTTTTTTATTTTTTATTTTCTTTTATTTTTTTATCTCGTAATTCTTTATTTTTGTGTGTGGCAGAAGATCTTCGAATCTGTCGCCTGATTTGGCTTTTGTGAAGTCAAAACCGCAGACGGTGTTAACGGCAAACGGAAATGTCATTCAAGGCGCGCCAATTGGCTGGGAAAATGGCGGCGGGTGCTCGAGTTTTGGGCGCCATATTGTTGCGTGCCGAGTGTCAATTTTATTGCAAACGGAAGCGAATGTTATTTATGCGCAACGCGAGTTTTGCGGAAATCAGGCAAAGTGTCAGCCGTGCACGCCCAATTATGCTCGCTGAATGCGCTTTTGCGTGATGCTTCTGATGATACTTTATTATTATTATTATTATTTCTCATTCGAAGAAACGATAAACGTTAAAAAATATGGTAGAAATGGTGGAAATGGTAGAAAATTGACAAAGTTTAGCTACGACGTACATCCAATTAAATGACAGCAAGCGATATTTTTCATTCTATTTTTATATTTATTGTGCGGGTGTGGCATGGTTCTTATTTCTCTAGATGTTATCAATTCACAATATAATTAGCTAGAATTGCTTGCTATCAATTCAAAATAATAATAATAAAAATAATAAAATCCATGCTGAATTCCCAATGAATGGTAGTCAGGTGTCTATAAGTAAATACAAAGTGATAGCAATGCGATTGATTCATTTTCATTTTGTTTGTTTATATTGTTGATTATTGTGTATAAATTTATGTTGCATGAGTGTATAACTTTATTTTGTCGTCTCTATAATGAAACAATTTGATACATAAATTGAAAGACAGACAGACAGGCGGACCGACAGACATACAGACAAATGGCACACAGCGTTCATGCATTCATTTAATCATTCAATTCATTCAAACAATGCATGATAATTGACTTTGGCAAATGACTGGGAAAGCCCACAATTAGTCGAGCATAATGACTGCGCTTTATTTGTTGTAATTCATCAAAACGTAGCAAAGCCTGAAGTGCGATATACTAAATGTCAATAGGGTCGCTATGGAGTGGTTGGTTAAATAAATTGGAGATTGCATACGTACATAATTATATTAATTGTTATATGTTGAGGTTTGATTTGTCTTTGATTTTGCACCATTTGTTCGGCGTTTTTATTTGAGTATGCTGATAAGCATAAAATATAATAATATTGCATGAACAACGGTTGGAATGGTTAGATTACAGTGATATATAAAGTTTAAGACGTTTAAAAGGTATACTATTAAATGTGTGTGTGTATGTTCAAAAATTAAGAAAATATGTATTCTGAAAACCAGACTTAACTATTCTTACGTTTTTTTTTTCCATTTCTCTAAAAAAACGTAGTTTTACATTGAGAGTGAGTGAGTGAGCTACCCGCAGTGAGAGGGTCGGGTTTTCAATTTTCTCTATAAAAGTGAGTTTGTCGTAGTGCATGCTCTATTCGATACCCATCGCGATTCTGTTAAAAAAATTTAGATTTTGCCGTTGGAACAGTTGTTCGCACATGAAAAAAAAACGGCGTTCGACGTCTCTTGGCTTGAGTTCATATGGAACCCAATTTTCTTGTTTCTGCACCATACCCATGGCGTTAACGCGGTTTGAAATCAATTGTTCAGTCGCTCCGAAGATTTCAGTTTGCTCCAGTTGAGTTTGAAATGGACCGGCTTCAAACTTTACTGAACTCTCTTCGGCTTCTTTGACGATGGTGTCAAATTGTCTGTTTTGCCCTGAATGAAGAGAAATTGAATTTCATTATTGGCAAGAATCCGCAATGAAACAATTGGTGAGTTTGAAAGCGTTTTGGAAGGTCCGTTCTCTTGATATTCTGAAGAATTTTGTTCATTTGTTATTCTAATTACTAATTACCGAAGGTTGTCGATGCTAAAGAAGGACTAATCTACTATTAACTATTGCTTTTACTGAACAAAATTTTTTTGTTTTAGTACGAGGGCAGAATGAAAAGTCTGAATCTAAGGGATAGCTCGTAGTTTTAAAACAAGTTTGTTTCTGGCAATTACCATTTATCATTATACTACGGTCAAATTTTGAGCTATCTACACCATTACATTTTGGTACTGAAATTGATCGCAAACGCAATGGTGTGACAACTTCGTAGTAGTGTTTATTATTAATTAACCGCAGTCCGGATTTTCTGGGTTGATCGGTGGAGCAGCATTCTAATATGTGTTAGTCTGTCTGATTTTCATGTCTGCTAAACGCAACCGAAATAAAATAAAATAAAATGAATGTTCAAAGGCAAAGAAAAACAGCTGATACCATATACGAAGTGGTTAGAAAATTCCACAAATTTTTGAGAACTATTCGAATTGTCAAAAGTTACTCTCGCAGTTCCAGCTATGCAAGTAATCGTGGAGCATTTGTTTTCAGGCGTCAAGTGTATTATGTAACTGCTTAGGAATCGACTGGACGTAAAAAAATTTCGTAGAAAATGAGAAAAGTGGGCGGTGTGTTTTTATGGAAGCTACCCCTAAAAGTGGGCGTGACATGTTAGTTGCATCATATGTTTAGTCTAGGAATATTTCAGATCGATATCTGAACTGAGGTACTAATTTTGATTCATACAGACAGGGGACAAACAGGCAGACAGACAGAGGGACGGTCTTGGCTAGTTCCATGTTTTTTTAAAGATCATATATGCATTATCATATATAATTATATTTATATATATATTTTTTTTGAAAATACCACTCATTTTATAATTCTAGCTGTGACTTTTAGAATAAACCGCCGTACATACTAGCTAAAACTTAGTCTAAACTATGCCGTCGTAGTATTTGGTCACGATGTCGCCTGAAACTATATGACAGCTAAAAATGCAAAACGAGCGCCACACGCTCTGTCATTAAATATTTATTTATATGCAAAACGCACATACATATTTGAAAATGAAACGCTCAACTATGCGTATGCGCATTATTATAAAATTTAAGTAAACAGATTGCGTATACGCATATCTAAATAATGTTTGCTCTATTCAGGGCATTAGAGCAACGAGAATTTTCCGGTTGCTCCGCTCCGTGCGAAGCTCCTTAGATATTTTGTGTTCCTTGCTGTGCTCGGCTCCGAGTAAAAAAAGACCTAAAAACTTTTTTTTTTTGATTTTTTTTTGTTGAGAAGAATGTTTCTGGTCGGTAAAAACCAGGTAACGGTCTCGGATAATCAGTAAGACTCTCTCACTCTCTCTCTCTCTCTCTCTCTTTCACTTTCTCTCTCTCAGCTCTTTCGTGTTCACATTGTAGAGCATGTCGAACGAGCAGCTCGTCGTTAGGCTCGAAACTGTTGTGGGCGCACTTGCAAACATGTTGTCGAGCATCAGTTCAGTGTGTTTTTGATAGTCTTTTAGTTGGCAAAATTTTAAAAGAGAGGGAATTAAATAAATATTTCAAACAAAAAGTGAAAGAATTGATACACAAATACATTTTTTTTTATAACTGTGAATTTTTTTTTTTATTAATGTGTACTTAATTTGCAATCAGTCCAAAATCTAGGAACTATAATCAAATTTGATAATGACTTTGATATATAATAACAGTTAACTAAAAAAACAGAAAAAGCATTCACGATGCAGAATGACTTATGTTATTAATTGAATTTATAAAATGAAATGATGATTTGGAAAAATGACTTAATGCGGTGCTGTTTACTTTAGACGGTTTGACAGATCCAACGGGCGAATTCTGTTGAGCCTGCGCAGAATATTCAAGTTAAGAAGGTCAGAAGCCTGATCGTTTAGACGAAAGTTCAGTCTTCCAAGATAGTTGTTGCTGTGTTGAACAATTTATTCTGCAACCGTTGGCAGTCTAAGATTTCTGTGTAAGTTATCGTTTCGAACATATCAAGGTGCGCCAGTGATCTTACTGAGCTCTGGAGTTTTGGCATCTCTGTAAGATGTTAATGTTAGACCTAGCTGCAGTTCCCCACAGCTGTATTCCATATATTCACACTGGCTTCAGGATTGCTTTGTAGAGCCGTATTTTGTACAATAATACAAATCTCAAAGCCTGGCAAACCTGAAACTGAAGTATCATCATATCGACCAATAAGTCTGCTGGAAATATTTTCGAAAATATTTGAATGAATATTTGCTCGAAGAATGCTTCCACTACTTAATGGCGTTATACTTCCAAATCATCAGTTCTTGATTCTCCGCAAATTTCCATTGGATGAGGAAATAGCAAAACCTAAGGCAAACGTTGAAGATGAGAACAAGCAGAAGATTTGCTTTTATAGTTGTCGCATCTATTCCATCATATCCTTTCGATTTTTTTGCATCAATTGATTTTATTTCAGCTTGAACCTCCGAAAGTGTTACTGGTGACATAGGTTGGCTAAGTTGGTAGGGTGTATAAGGTGTAAGATCTACTTCTTCTTCCTCAGCAGGACTACACAAAGAAAAGTGTGCAAATTATTGCTCAAGGTGCGATGCAAACGCTTCAGATTTTTCTTTGTTGATGTGGCACGACTCTCCATTTATGTGTTTAACAGGAATTAATTATTTCCATAACTGCGCATTAATTATAGAAAATTGTAATTAGAAAAAGAGCGGCAATAAGTAAGCAATTTAGCTTACTTATTGCCGCTCTTTTTCTGGGCGGCCCTTGGAGCAGTGCTGTCCAAAAGGAGAACACCCAAAGTGTGAATTATTTCTGAATCATAATTTGTACAGTGTATCAAAATACAACACCAATGCAATGTAACTAATTACAATTTTTGTTTCTCTTTAGCATCAAGCAGCCGACTACGGCATGCGTTCGTTCATATGTGTGTGAAATCACGAAGGTGTTCGTCGCCAAGGAGCTAAGGCTGGACAGCGTTGATTTAGAGGAGAAAGCATTTTCCGTGACAATCCTGTATTATGAATATTTTTATTATTGGGCACTTTAAAGACAAAAGGTCGATTGGCACAACATTATACTAAAAACGTAAATTCCAGTCCGCATAATTCTAACACTTAAAAAACAATAAAATATTGTACTTCATAAATAAAATACTGTATTTCAACTTTTTTTTGCCTGCTTCAGTGCTCCATGTTTCGCGATCCGCTTCGCTCCGCTTCAGAGCCCTGGCTCTATTTCACAGTCACTCACCCACTCCTGGCCTCTCATATTAAAAATGACACTCGTGTGACACAAATGCAAACGTTTAAATGGTATCATATTGTTTGATATTTTCTTATTAGAATATTATTGCTGGTTATTTATGTGAGCTGATTTTTCAAATATGCGCGCGCGCTCGACTTTGTGCACTTTATATTGCTGTATGCCCGCAAAACCTGCCATACAAAATTTAAAATAAAATTTTTTTTTTTATTTTTTATCTGATTACGCGGAAGAAATGAGCAAACCACAAAGAAATGGCAGGCTAATAAGTTTGCAACGTGACATTTTGACACAAAGTTTGCTCATGAGCCGCAAGGAAGAATGTACGTCAAGCTGACTTTATCAGTAAATTTGGCTGAAAGCAAGAAAAAGCGTAGGAAAAATTGTGCTGAAAGTACTAGTTCTAATAAATGAATGCAGGCAGCAAAGCAGTCGGTTCGAGTGCTGCGTAAGTGCCAAACAAAATGTAAATAGACGTGACATAAACGCCAAAACAAACCGCAGCAAAATGCTGAACGCTGAAAAATGCCGCGCTGAAATTTGCTATTGAAATAATATCCGCAGCGAAATCGACCCTGCACAACAAGACTAGACCAGACAAGACCAGAATGGAATAGAATAGAATAGAATAGTATAGAACAGAAAAAACAAACCGAAACTTGTACAAACTCAAACTGTAACTGACAATAAATGCCGCAGGTTACGTTTAAATTGCTTAAGTGTGCAGAAAGATTTACGCTGTGGCCAACAACAGCAACAACAAAGACAGCGAAAACAGTAGCGCTAAGACGAAGGACGAACGCTAAAAAGCAATTGTCTGGCATGTTCTGGTCGTTGTAGCGTAGGTAGTGATGATGTTGAAGCCTGGTTGTTGCTGTTCATGTTGCGACGGCGTTGCTGATGATATCATAAATAAATAAGAAAACGTCATTTAAGCGCGGTTGCTGCTGCTGTTCACAGCAAACTTCGAGTAAAGCACTTGAAATACTCAACCATGGATAGGACAACGGCTGATGAGTACGCCTGCAGGTGCTACAATATTATTAGTAATAACAACAACAACAACAACTACAGCTTCAAGTACACGTACATAGATGTAAACGACTGGTCTGAGTAATCGTAAGTGCCGTGACAGTCACCACACTTTGTTCTGTAGCCATTTTGTTTTATATTTGAAAGAAGTATTTTTGTTTTTGCTGTTTAACTTTCAGTATTATTTGAATGATGGTGGGCCTGATATTGCCAGGCGTCAGTGCGCAAACAATAGGCAAAAATAATAAGAGGCAGCAAGATAAGCGAAGGTCCTTCGCGAATAAGAGCTAATCAAATAGATAGATAGATTGACAGACAGACATACAAATAGCCAGATGTAAAAGTAAATAGCCATGCGTTTTGGCAACTTTGGTTTAAAATTTGACAAAAAGTTTGGCAACTATTAACGTACCTCAGCTGCGAAGGCAACTCTGAGAGTTTTTAATAAATATTATTCTTGGGAATAATGCTGGCAGTATATATTACGTTATATATACTATAAACACACAGCACACATTTATAAGTGAACAGTGTACATTATATATTAATTAATTAATTAAACATTAATTAATTCAAGCTTCTTTATGAATATTCATTAAGTCATATTCAATTCATGAATGCAATACATTCTAAAATATCAATATTCAATTCATTCAGTGCAGTATGAATTCCACTTTACTAGCACTCACTTTGAATGAATGAGTGAAATGCTAATTCTATTCACTATGAATGGATAATATTGAAACATTCATTCATTCATTGGAATATTTTGAAAATTCGAATTAATCCAGTTGTAGGCCACTTGCGACATCAACACAAATACTGTCTACAGTCGATGTTTGGATGCTCGTTAGCGACAGACAGCTTAAGTGGTAAAGAGAAGAAAAATACGCTGATATAAGAAAAGAGGTAGCTACTATCTAACGAAACCATTATAAGCAAAGTAAATAAGCTGGTGAAATGAGGCTGTATATATATATTGTAGTTGCTAAAAGAGCCCTTTGAAAACAGAGGTGGGTGAAGATAAAGCCATTTGCGTTTGCTTTTTTGATTGATATTTGAAAAATAGAAAACGAAGACGTCAAACACAATAAAATGACTACGTACATACGCATTTTGATTTATACAATTCATAAATAAAACCAATGCTTTTCAAATACACTGTTAATAAATACATTTCACTACACCTAATTACATGACTTTAAACTAATTAAAATACAATTACTTATTCCATTCTAAAAAGTAATTTGAAATACACTACAAAGCACAATTTAATACGCTTAACTCTTTTGAAATTCTGCATTTACACTACAAGAAGCAATCAAGCAGAAGAAAGACATGAAGATGAAGCGCATTCAGAGCATTCGAATCTATCGCATTCATTCATGACATTCAATTTCATTAAAAATGCATTGACTTTGCATTAATTTGACTGAATTTACATTTCATTTAAATTAATTTTAGTGTGAATGTATCATTCGCGGGTTTGGCCACATTCATGCAGGGGTCGAGTGTGTATTAAAGGGACGTACACATGTTCGAGTATATATGTATTAATGATCAACTCGATAAGATACATTGATTTATCCCTATTTGTGCGTTTGTTCGTCGCTCCGGCTATCTGAGGTAATTTATACTTAATATTATAAAGAGTTAAAGTTTGTGAGTTTGTGAGGTTATAAGGGGTAATCTCTGGATCTACTGAACCGATTTTGAAAATTCTTTTACCAATAGAAAGTTACGTTTTTTGTGAGTGTTAGAGGCTATATGTTAATCCGAAAAATGAAAAGACTTTTTCGTGGTAGTCGGATTTGCAAAGTAAGTCGGAGAAAAAACGGTCGAACGAAAACGATTCTTACGAACGCGGCCTTAACGATAAGAGATACATATGTGATTATGTTCTAGAGAAAAGTTGTAGAGATTACAAAAAGACAGCATATGTCCAACTTTTATATTTAAGTCACAAAAAAAAAAAAAAAATTAAAGTTAATAATAAAATTCATATACTAGTTAATGGGGTCGGGAACGGCATGTGAGGTAGGGGAAGGGGGAGGGAAAGAAGTGGTATGGGACGTGGTGGTAGGGAAAGGGCCGGAGGGGAAGAGAATGGAGAGGTGAGGGAAAGGGCAGCAACGGGCCGGGTTACTTTTAAAAAGGAAAATTTACTATCGATATCGGTATCATACCATATCATATTTATTATCATCACCACAAACCGCTAATGTTTAAATAAAGCGAACGTAATTTTGCCACTCACATGTTAACGACAACGTGCATGAGAATGTAGAATTATAATTGGCATTTTGTTAACTATGCTAAGAACTCTTAGTGTGACGCACATACGAGAATACCGCTCCCTTTCTCTTTCTCCCGCATTGATTTTCTTAATTTTTCTGTCTTTGTTACATTTTATCTTATAAGTCAGCGCTTGTTGTTTCACAATCGCTTCAGTTGTTTGTTTATATGGCCACTGCTCGTTTGCACATCCTTGTATCCTTGTTGGCCTTGTTGTTTCATACTGCTCGCAGCTTTGTTTGTTTTTTCTCTTGTTATTTCCGTTCCGCTAAAATTTTCACAGTTTGTGCAGCTTATTTTATTTTTACAGACTTCTACTGCTATCTATGCGGTTTCAGTCTATTTATTCTTGCGCTAATGCAACATAGAATGCACTATCAAATGGTAGTATATGCATGCATATTTACTATAAGTACAAAATTTTATTAACCATATTAGAGACAACAATTTCAAACTATAAACGATATCAATTTTTTTGCTTCATATATATGTAGGTACATCTCATAATTGTGTACTCTTTTTATATTCTGAGAAAAAGCAATTTGCTACTTAACTGTAAAACTATAGCGAGAATAGATATTTGTCTTTCATTTGATATCAGCTGGTAACCGGATATTAATTAACCGCAGATGTCTTGAAATGTTAATTAACTTCATGTTGTTAAATATATGTCAGCTGTAGCTACTCATTAAAATGCTTAACATGACTAATTAATTTATTGACTTTGAGGATTGACTTTATTGATCTTGAGGCTCAATAATATGTGATTTTCAAGAATTTAAAACATCGAAAAAATAATAACTCCAAACTAGATTTTAATAGTTTTGTGTAAGTTTATATTATGAAGCGCCAAGCTTCATTTTGTTATCTGTCGCACCGAAGCTGCTAGTGTTGGAAAACTATATAATTTTTTTTAAGACGCAGTAACTCACTTAGACGAGAGATCAAAATTCTTTACCTAATAATGTTTGAAATGGCCTTAGATACAGTTTTCCGTGCACATTTGAAAATATTTGAATAAGAGTGAAAATAAATTTTGGCAGATTGTAAAATATGTAATTTATAAGAATTTTTTGTTAACGTTTTATTTATATCAGAGACATTTTACTAGCAAATCATACAAGTATTTCAAATTCAAAGAAAATGAAGTTCCCAGAACAGATCACCCGACAGGCAGATTTTATTGTGAAGCTGCGATAATTGTAAAAAATGAACAGCGTTACAGAAAACTGCATACCAGCTGCCAGTAGCAATATCAAATTTATGCATACGGAATTGACGACTACAGCTGAGTACTTTCCTCAGAGATTTGCAACTAAAGAAGTTGAATTTAAGAGGACCAAAATTAATTGCTGGAGGTGATTACAAAGCTAAAGATTAGAGGCTAAATAATCCAAAAGGCAAGAAATTATGTCAGAAACAATAATCTGGGAACACTATTCACGGCGAAGCCCACATACGGGCCTAAAGACCGCTAAAAAGTTACCGATTTGATGAATTTCATTGCTTACTCCATGCTTAACAACACTGTCTTCACAATATCGAAAATGTTGCTATGAGTTCTGAGCTGGTATTAAGAATTGGTTGGAGGAAGCGATTAGCTTGAACATAACTTTAAAAACTGTTGCTGGAATACATTTTGGTATTGAGAAAAGCTAAAAGTGCGTATCAGTGCAAGCCTAGAACGATAGGTATTGACCGTTTGTCTGTTCTTCATTTTGTGGAAGTGGGCGCATAGTAAAAAATAAAAGGAAACTACGTAAAAAAATGGCATCAAGGCAAGAGTTAAGTTGACAAAAAACTCCTAAACAAGTGTGTCAACGAACTAAAGATATGGTTAGTAGATCTAAAAAATGAGTGCACAGAATAATGAGGAAGTCACAACCATTTGTTACGTTAGTAAATTCATGCTTAGGTATATTTTAATCTCAAACTCTCTTTAAAGATTCTTATTAATAATGCCGCCATCTTGGAACGCATAATTCAATTTTTACTTGCTTTTATTTCGCACTCTACATCGCAAGAAGCTGTGACGGCTGCTACCAATCATAATGCTGATGATAATGACGTTGATAACGATGCTGTTAGTGAAATATTTTACTTAAAGAAACTTACAGCAGAAGCGTAATGAGCACAGAGCCGAGCACATGTACTTAAATAATTTGTCGCCATATTTCTTTGAATGCTTTCACAAATTAAATACTTTTCAACGTGGCTGCAAATGCGTACAAAAAGATACAATTAAATAATATATTTTGCTTGTTAGCAATCATTTTCAAGCCATTTACGCTTGTGCGGCATCTTTTTTTATCAAAAGAATAATTTCATGAATGTGTCATTTAATTAAGCGAGGGCTTGCATGACTTTTAAAAGTTTTTTGTTGCAACAGATGCAAATTGAAACAGCAGTCATCAAGCAAGCTACAATAATGTATCTGTTACAAGTAATATGCAAAAATAAGTTGATTAATGTGCCTGATAGCAACTGAAGTCAAAAGTAAAATTTACATGCATTATAAAAACAAATATGCAAAAATATTTATGCATTTTATTAAATTATATTGACTGCACTGTGCAGCTGCTGTAGCATTTTTATGCACTGCAGACACATACCATATACCATATACCATATACCATATACTACGTAGGTATAGTGTAAAAGTAGCATCGCAGCATATGGCCAACGTACAACGTAACATTTGAAGCTCATGTTAAGTGTATAAGTGCAGTGCGTTTACCGACATTTTCCGTATATTTTTTTTGGTTTTTTTTTTTCGTTTACTTTCCTGTTTGTTGAAATGAGTTGCATCCGTATCCGTACTATGACTACCGCAGCTGCTGCATTGCATACTTAACGCCTGAATTCAACTGGCATGCACTTCGAACTTCAACGCACACCGACCCGACAGCCACAGATACGTTCATGCAGCAGTCATTCTGTAGCACTTAATGCTGCAATGAATTCGCATACGTTTACAAACGCTTTATGTCATATTTTATACGCTCGCACAGTCACGCTGTTAGCCATGTCGACGAATTTGATGCATTTCCGGATGTTGTGCGCTCGTGCTTGAAAATCTTTCTTTTCTTATATACATATATAATATATTTATGTGTGTGTTTGTGTGTGTATGTGTGTGTGTGTGTGTGTGTGCGTGTGTGCGTGTGTACAATGGTCAGGCTTGCGACTTCTATTGCTACTGCTACTGTTCAAAATTTATATGCAATCTTAGAAAAATAATGATTATCTTTTATTTTATGGTTGAATGCCGCAAAATGTTTGCAGCAGCAGCAAATGCCAGCTAGAAAATTCGTACTTTATATTTTGGCGCTTAAGGAAAAGTACGTGTATGTGTATACCCTGCAATCATAGGTTAACAGTGTGCTTACTATTTGGTCGAAATGTATGTAACAGCTAAAAAGATTCGAATTGATATAGTTGAAAAGTTTGGAAAGATGTAGGATATAAAATTTACTCCAGCAACCAAACTTAAATATTAAGGCTTTTCCAAGACCTATGCAGCATGACGCCCTAGGTTTTAACGAAACCATTACTTAATAACAACTATATTTAGTATAGTTCATATAGAATAACTTATTATATAATAAAGGACATGTAAGTCTTTTATCTATATAAATAGGCAAGTGTAAAACATTGACACCCTTTTTAGCCCTCATAAACACAACATATCTGCGTTATTCTTTTTTTTTTTGTTGCAAAAAATGTGTAGAGGAGCACGGACGAATATAAGTTTTTTTTTTTTAAAGTATTGCGTCTAAGGCATGTAAAAACCAGGTAACGATCTCAGCCAATCATAAAGATTCTGTCTCACAAAGCTCTTCCTCCCTCTCTCTCTCTCTCTCTCTCTCTCTCTCTCTCTCTCTCTCTCTCTCTCTCTCTCTCTATCTCTATCTCTCTATCTCTCTCTATCTCTCTCTATCTCTCTCTCTCTCTATCTCTCTCTCTCTCTCTCTGTCGTGCTCTGACGTGTTCACATTGTAGAGCATGTCGACCGAGCAGCTCGACGTTAGGTTCGAAACTGTTGTAAGCGCACTATCAAACATGTTGGCGAGCATCAGTTGATTGTGGTGTTAATAGTGTTTTTGTTGGCAAAATTTACAATGAAGAGGAATCAAATAAATATTTAAGACACAAATGTTGGACAGAGTTTATTTTAAGGCGAAAGCAGTTTTTGTGACAAACCTGTATTATGGATATTTTTATGATTGGGCACTTTTCGACCATTGGTAGAACTCTAGTATATATAAGTAGTCTTCAGAGTAACGCGCATTTGGAATTTTGGTATGGAAGATCGATTTCTGTAATTGACGATATAATCATATCAAAAATTCAAGACAAAAATATTGGCGTTATTCTTTAGACTTTTTCGGCGACAAGGCGATGAGGGCAAAAAACGATGAAGCTTACTGAATGTCAATGACCAGAATCACAAAAATCCGCTACGCGCAATGAAGTACTTGTACTTTCTTTTATTGTCTAGCATTCTACTAGCTGTGGAAACTTTACTGTCTTTAGCCAATTTTAAATTGGATCGTCCTTTTTACTCAATGGGTTTCTCCATATTTTGACAGCTCATCCTAATAATCATGTATCAAAACTATTGCATTTTTAGGAAAACTACAGTTTTGATAGTGACGGAAAATTGAAAATATTGTTATAGCGTTAAAATTATAAAAAAAAGTGTAGAGAAGCTTGTAGTCGAGCAGACTCGATTGCTGCACTCTTACTTCTTTGTTCTTGTTTGATTTTGTTGTTGCTGTTGCTGGAGCATAAACTGTGCGACAAGTGAATCGTAAAAGACATAAGCTCATAATATTTTGCACATTTTTATTGCCGCTGTCTGTTGCGAGTTTAGTGAAGCATTTAAAGTGATTTAAAAACAAACAAAAAAAATGTTTTATTCGTTGTTTTTTTTTTTTTGTTTGTTTAATTTATGCTATTTAAAATCTTAAGTTAAGATTCTCAACACACCAATCAAAGTCAATTACTTGCGTAATGAATATTAAGTGTTTAAAACGTATACAATCAATACACTGACATATTTATACAAAGATGTTGTTATATACAATATAAATTGATACAAGCAGTCTACCGTACACTGTCCTGTTGTTTACACTTACACATATACAACATACTATACACGCACAATTTCCTACTCAATTGATTGGCAGGCTTGTTTGACCCAGTTGGTCAATTGTAATTTATCATTGAGTGTTTAATCGTTTAAGAAACATTAATGTAAAGTGGCGCTACACTGAGAAATATTCTTGTACATTTATACGTTTCAGAAATTCAATTCAAGATATATACGTTTGCAATTCAAGTAAATATTTTAGATATATTTAGAACATAATTTTTTCTATTTAGGTTTTTAAGAGACACACAAGTTTGCCAATCATAGTAAATTATGCCTGTTTTTATAAAAAGAATTAAACTAATGGACAAAATTTGTTAAATTCTGATGTTATTCACTTTTTAGAGTTTAGAATTGAATATTGACAACTTCGTTTGCGAACATATGTGAAAGACAACTACTTTGAAGAAAAACCGGACACTTTTTTACGAACAAATTATGAATAGAATTTTTTTTTTTCGTATTTGTACTATTCAATGCAACTTAAAATCAATGTTACTTAAAATGATTGTTCTAAAGACAGCTTTACCAGCTGAGGATGTACTTGTAGTTAAAAAAAAAAGTTATATATATATATATATATATATATATATATATATATATATATATATATATATATATATATATACCTCTGGACCGAAATTGACCCGGACTGGCAAACCGAATCGGTTCGGTTCTTCATTTTAAGTTGGCTGTCACTGTTATTGACATGCCTGCCAATTCGGAGCGGGATGCGATAATTAGTCTGTTTGACAGTTTGTACGGCAATTTTAAACAAGAAACAAAAAAAAAATTGAACGAGTTTGCTTGAAATTTTGTGTTTCCAATGGAATAACGGCAACGAAATCATTCAAAATGTTACATTTATCGCTGAACGAAGCTGTGAATAATAATATTTCACGGATTTATGTCATTTTTTTTTACCTACGGCACACAATTTTTACAGGATATTGTGTGGTAGCACTCATCGGACTGTTCTCTTTCGAAAATGACGCTGGAGTACAGGGGCGTAGGGAGACCTTTCTTATATTGACAAGCAAAAATATTTCTGGGGGCTCTTAAGTCCATTAGGCCAAAGTGGGAGAAAAAAGCAATAAGCAATGTGAATGTCTGGGCGAGCCTAAAGCCAAAATGAGAACCAAAAAGAGGCAGTATAAAGAATTTCAAACAAAGCCAAAGTAAGGAGCAACAAAAAAAAAAAAAAAAAGAACCCACAAACGTCTAACAAAGACATATTCAGCAGTGAATTCCAGTAGGCTAGAGGGAGGATGTAAAACAAAAATTTGTCAAATAAAAGAAACATACGGTTTTGGGGTTCTCCAAATGCCAAAGTGTGAAGCAAAAAAAAAAGATTAATTTCAAGAACTTGTTGCTGGGGTTTCAGCAGGTCAAAATGAGAAGCATAAATAAGATAGAAAGAAGCAGCAAAAAAACAAAAGAAGGCACATTGCGGGACGCTCCTTTTGGCTGAGACATGAATAACTTTTTGTTCCAAGTGGACGGCATCACAACTCACGAGCCACGACAGCTTTGTTGCAACTATTGTTCGCCGATCATCTAATTTCGACTACCGTGATCACCCGATTTAACGGCTGCAGACTTTTTTCTGATGGGTTTTTTGAAGTCCAAACTTTATGTCAACCAGCCACGAACCCAGAAAACCTTGAAAGACAGTATCCTCGAAAGTGATGGAAAATGCTAAAAAATGGTAAAACATTGACACAGTAACAAAAAAATATTTCGAAGGTTTTAATGGTTCACTCTGTACTATATTGATTTTCTACAGTGTAGCTTTAATCGCTACAAACCACATGCTGAGACTGATTTTATACCTATTAAAACAATAAAAACACAAAATAAAAAAACAAACCCGACTGCAAGTAAATATCTGCTAGGGCGCCGTAGCTCGAAAGCCACATCCTTACTTATATCCGCCGCTATTGTTGTTAACGCCAACGCCTCAGGAGTAGCATGGTAGCGACAGCATCCTTAACTTCGCAGCCGAGCCGCATACACGCTGACAGCCGATTCCGCTGTTGCCTTCTTTTCATATTTGCGTTTTTAATACGCAGCGCGTGTAAAAAACTTTCAATGGATAACGTCACTCAAACGCGCATTCAAGCATTACAAATTACATAAAATATTTGCGTGTTTTCTCGCCGATTTTTGTTTATCGAATATAGTGCGTAAAAAACAGCAGCACCATCAGCAGCAGCATGTGGCAGCAGTCAAAATCGAAATTCTTAAAGATACTCGTGTTTGTTCGTTCGTTGCGGATTTAATGTGCAGCAATCGAAGCGTGCATATCATACACTATAGTTATACGTTGTATATACGAGTATATCTATATGAATCTAATTGCAATTGTAAGGCACAACGTTCCACAGCGTATTTCTAAATAGATATCTGTAGATTCGCAGATATTAAAATGCCACTCAAATGCTAAATCGACGCTCATATTTTAAATGGCTTGCCAGTTGCCAGCCACAATGTCAACCATAAATTCCAATTAAACTTTGTTTTAGGCGCATTTATGCAGACAAAATGTTGGGCTGAGACTAATCATGTATGAGTAGTATGAGTTACATAAATACAGTCAGATACAAAAGTATATTAGCAGCATGTAAATATGTTAGCAGCAGATAGATAATCGTACACCCTGTGCACTCGTTGCCAGTGAATTGCATTTTATGCATGCGCGGTATTTGTTTGCTGCATATAATTATAGTGTTACGGATACGTTGTCGCGTTGCTCGTTTATGCAAAACGTCAACTTGCAGTAATTTAATATAGCTTTTTAAGCGCTCGATTGCATATTCATTCATTTATGCGTTTCCATTTCATTGCATTTCATTTTAATTCAATTCGGAATTGCATTTAAGTTTGCATTTAATTGTTTTAATATAAACTACATACCGACTTTTTTACTGACTCTAGTAGCTGAGGCGTTAGTGTTGGTGTTGGTGTTGGTGTTAGCGTTGGCGTTGGCGTTAGTGGTTTTTATGTGCTCAGCACTTACAGCTGTCAGTGCGATGGGCGCTTGCTGAGTGCTATTAAGTCGACGACCTCGTTCATTTGCAAGCCAGCGATGTTGAATGCAAAATTTTATGAATTTTTACTGCCAAAAAAGTTTTTAATGGCGTAAAGAGCCATAAAGAAAACTGAAGCCCTTTTGGGCAAGTTTTGGGTCATATGCTTTCTAAAGATATTCTCATAATATTGCGATTGACTTTGACAATTTCGTTTAGCGATGTTTTTTTTATGTATGCAGTTGGGAAGATATAGAATATAAGCGCCGTTTTGTATATGTAGTTCCCACTTAGGTGTGCCTATCGTATCCCCTGCATGGGTATTTGAATTAACTCATAGCGTTAGACCTCGAAAATTGAGACTTTATTGTAACAAATTTGTAAAAAAAAGATTATTCAAAATATAATCTACCGCTAGCCACTGTTTTTCGTTTTTCTGGTAGCATACGGATTTCGCGTTTGTAGAACGATTCGTATGTAGAAGCAATCCTAGAAACAACTCAATTATTGGTTTAACGTAATTACGAGAGTGCTGCACAGCAAGGCCAGAACTATTCAATTGGAAAACTGGTAATTGAAAGGAGCAATATCTGATAAATACAGCGAGTGGGGTAGAACTTCTCATATGAGCGTTTCCAACTTGATTTTCAATGGTTTAGCAGCAGCATGGGGCCGAAAATGTTTGTGCTGAAAAGTTGTTTTATAATCCCTCTGCTCCAATTACTCCGCTCAAATGTATCTATTGTTGTTGCTGGTAACGATTCCCCTGATGGTTTCTTTAGGTTTGATTAGCTAATAGTGAACAACACCCAACTGATCTCACCAAATACAGAGCATAAGCTTGGATCCATGGATATTTGGCTTCGCCGTTGAAATTGATGGTTGGCCGGTCTTAATCCATGACTTTTGCGTAGCGGATCCACCTTTCATAGCCAGTCACAATTCGATGCAACAATATCTTCCTTTTCTTTTCTTTAAAGTAATGAAGTAGATCTTCCCGCAGAAACACTTTAGCGTCTCACTATAAGTGAAAAATAAATTTCGTCTCATCTCAATTCAGAAAGATAAGATTTTGTATATACTCGTATGTAAAGGGTACCCCGACTATCTCAGCATATATCAGAAACTTTCTGTATTTTTGTCCATCTCTCTGACTATCGTTTAGTCTGCCTATCTGGCTATCTGTATGAAACAAAACTAGTCGCTCAAATATTAAAATATCGATCTCAAATCGTGTATGGAGACTTCCTACGTTCTTAGACTGAACACATTACTATGCGACACCCACTTTTAGGTAGGCAGGTAGCTTTCATACATACCTACCTCCCACTTTTCGAATTATTAGTAAAAAACATTTTTATTACTGTCAATGTTAACTTGAAACATGATATTGTGGGCACTAAAGGCCAGAAAAGCTTCAGCTAGTTATGAGCTAACCACCTTATAAATGAAATGAAGGCGTGTAAAGCGAATTGAAGTTTCGTTTCTGCGGAAGTTGACATTATTTTGTGTTACACATAACTTTAATAGTATTATGATTTTATCACGATATTTGTAACGCATTAAACGATCTAGCCTTGTTCGTCTGTCTTTCTGGTAAACTGTCTGCGTATCTGCCTCTCTGTTCGCCTAGGTGGTGATCTATAGGTAGTTTATAATACATTGCTCAGCCGTGGACTCATCATATGCTTAACTGTAAATCTTACACACCATTATTAGATGAAGAAGAGCAAGGTGTATAGTTTTAATTTTAAAGAGCAGCCTTCGTGCCAAACTCGTTCAAACTAGGTTGGTTGTTTCTAAATACTTTAAGTATAACCTAAACGACCTTGAGGTACTGTTCAGGTGTTCCATATTTTCTACACAACCAAAATAAATGATCAGGAACGACTCCACCCTTATTCAGAATATGAAGAACTTTGCGAAGAAATATTCTTTCAAGCACAAGAGCCAAAAAAGCGCAAATGTTCGCAGAATTTGTTTGAAAGGTTGGTTAAAACATAAATATAACATTCATATGAAGTAAAATCTGCAAAAAAAAAATGTTTTCGTGCGTGATAATGGATGGCAAAACGTACGTGAAGTCGGATCTTCTGCAATCAAAGGTCAAGTGATTTTTGCCACAAATAAAAGTGAAAAAGTTAATGCACAATTTAAGTAACTGATACTTGAGAAGATTTCAAAAGAGCAAATGACTTGATGTGAACTTAGAATTCGGACCTTCATTGAAACTGGAGCAATCACACAAGAGATGTTCTAGCTTCGTGCCATTTTTAGAAACTGGCCATGCAATGGTATCAACGAAATTGTGTTTATTTAGTCAGCAGGGATATGAAAATCTAAGCGCATAGGTAATTTATAGCTAGCGCAACATATGAGCAACAAAATGTTGTATGTCACAAACAGCAGACTGATAAACGGTTTGTAGTTGAATCCGAAACAATTGTTTCAGTAGATTTTTTCAAAGCTCTTTCACATTGAAAAATGTGTTCGTAATTAATGTAATTATATTATTAATGAATACTCAATGTTAAAATTACCTCGTGTCAGCTAAATGATGTGTTACCATTTTGTTTATCAATCGCTGGAAGATCGATATATACGTAGACAAAACCCATAAGCAAAAATGCAGCTAATATAAAAATGTTATTTAACTTCTTTTCAAAATTACTTTGGTAAGCTTTTCTAGTACTTATTTGAAGATGTATTGCATTCAAATTTGGCTTTAATCGATGATAATTCAGCAATGTTTTCTTGGTTTAAATGTTGCATAATATTGTTTATACTTATATTCAATATACACATTGTATTTTTTGACCACAAAATAAAAAAAGCACTTAATTGCGTTTAGGTAAAACTAAACGCATTAAAAGATTTATTCAAACTAAGTGCATTTCTATCTTTTGCCAGCATACATTCAAAATCACATCATGTATTATCATGTACAAAATCATTTATCATAATTCATAAACCACAAAATCTGAGATTTACTAAAGAAGAAACAAATTTAACTGACCAGCAACAATACATAGAGACTCACATGCCACATGCCACATGTACTTGTATTGTTTGAACTGACACCTTTGTAGCAAAACCATTAGTAATGCCCTGAGGTCAATGTTTGTTTTTAAATAAGTGGCAGTGCAAAAGAGATAGCAGCAGAGCAAGAAAGATACAGTTTTGAATAGAGCATGTACGATGTACTATATAACAACCTAATTTAACTAAATAAACTTTTGTGGTTAGTGTATGTCTTTAGATGTTGTTTCTATTGTGGTTGTTGGCTTTTACAACTGAACCACAATGCAGAATTTAACAAGACATTAAGCTGACACAAATATACTGGTACATGTATTAAAGCTTCGGTATGAACGAAGTTAGAGTTTTGCCTTGCTTTTTAATGGTTTTCATCAACAGCAGCCAAGTAAAATGCAATATTTGTGTTTAATTAAATAAAAAGTGGAATACGAGGCATATCCAGAAAGTAGGTGTACTGAGGCTCTCAGTGTAGCCTGATTTCTCCCCTTTGCAAGGAGACCGGTTCGAGGTCAGTACGTTGAGAACTGTAGACGCGACAACACGTTTCGTGAACAATGTCAATCCAGTCTCGCGCCAAGTGCGTAATACGCGGCCTTATACGTTATCTCGTTTGGAAGGGAAAACCTCCCTTTGAGATTTATAATGAGGTGAAAAAAAAAACTATGAATCGTACAATTGTGCACAAGTGGTGTCGCGAATTTGAAAACGGTCATACGTCTGTGAATGATGATCAGAGGAGCGGAAGATCTTCAATTGTGACTGACGAAATTGTGGAAAAAATCGAAAATGCGCTCCGTGACGATCGCAGATTGACTGTGGATGAACTTTCTCCAATGTTTTCGCAAATCTCCAGATCTCTACTACACGAAACAATCACAGAAACCCTCGGATATCGGAAACTATCCGCGAGGTGGGTCCCAAGCGGTTTGCTGGAAACTACTTCGAGGAAGGCATCAAAAAATTGATACCCCGCCTCACCACCTGCATAGAGAGGAATGGTGACTATGTCGAAAATAGCTTACATTATATACTAAAGTATCACGTAATTTTTTTGTTTAAATAAAAAATTTTGTGACCTACACAAATTCAGCACACTTACTTTCTGGAGATGCCTCGTAGAATCAACAAGTTTTTGAGCTAGCAGCAAAAAATAATAATAATTAGGATCAACCCAAAATCAAAGAATTTAATAAAGACGATTCGCATATGCATAGTAAGTTTTTTTAAACATTTTATATGCTTACGTATAGGCCATTGTATAGGGTGTTCATTTGTAGACGTGTGGTTTTCAAGAAGAAATAAAACGCATATAATTTAATGTTGTGGCCAAGAATTTAGCTTTATTATAAAGATAAGGATTTGCCATTATGTTTTAAAAATGATTTCGGGCTCGTGGGCGCCGCGGCTGGCTCGAATAAATTCCAGCCGAGAGGCCCAATTTTCGACCACTTTTTGCAGCAATTGGGGCTGTATGTCAGCAATAACGTGCCGAATATTCTCTTCCAAGATTTCAAATCGTCTCGGGCTTATCTGCGTAGACAAGTGACTTCACATAACCCCACAAAAAATAGTCCAGTGGTGTTCAATCGCACTATCTTGGAGGCCACGCCACAGGCCCATGACGCGAGATAATGCGCTCGCCAAAAGTTTCCTTCAATAAATTGATTGTTTCGTTGGCTGTATGGCATGTAGCGCCGTCTTGTTGGGACCAAAGGTCGTCCACATCAAAATTTTCCATCATTAATCATGGCGTTCCCCATTGACTGCAACATTATGGCCGGCTTCATTTTTGAAGAAATATGGACCAATGATTCCCTCTGCTCATAGAGCACACCAAACAGTGACTTTTTGAGGATGTAACGGCGTCTCAACAATGGCTTGTGGATTATCATTACTCCAAATGCGACAATTTTGTTTATTAACGTACCCATCCAACAAAAAGTGGTTCAGATTGTTCGCTGAACAAAATTTTCTTGTGAAAATCGGGATCGGTGGCCATCTCCTTTTGGTAATAAGTTTGCACGATTTACAAACGTTGTTCCGGAGTAAGTCTATTCATTATGAAATGGCAAACCAAACTGAACATAAATTGAGTGACAGCTGCCAAAAAAAAAAAAACAGCTGCCGAAAACAGTGTTGCCAGATTGAAAATCACACTTCTAAAAAAAAACACCCTTTATGTAGGATGTCCCAACACAAGTGCACGATTTAAATTGGCGCCGTTTTGTTTTTCCTGTGTGAGTGCCAACTGTGAAACTTGACAGCTGGCATCTATGATTGTTCCGATTATTTAAAATAGAGCACTACTCAATTGAACAACGTGTTTTCCGGGTGTGACGTAGCAAAATGAAGTAAATGCCGATTTTTCGAAACAAATCATCTTCACCGATGAGGTGCCATTTTTGTGCTCACAAAATCCGCACATGATCCCTGAGCAATAATGCAGTGACTGTGAAAGATATTCATTACAGTAACTTGTCATGTTACTGTAATGTCAAATTATCAAAATGTCCGTGAAAATTTCATTAAATGTTGCAAGGTGTGCTGTGTTCAGAGCTGTGGAGGCAATTTGTCGGTTATTTTATTCTATACATAATCAGAACTTGTCTACTTAACAATGCAAGAATAATATCACAATTAAATTGTTGGAACACCCTATACACATAGCTAGTACAATTCATATTACGTATAGACCATGCTTTGCTGGTAGTTTCTATTCTGCCAAGTGCTTAATACTCTCATGCTGCGCTGAGACCACAGAGCACACAATATACAATGTATATCGTACATAGTTATTCCAAAGGCAAATATAAACTTAACAGCAAACAACAAGATGCTTAAGCCAAACTCAAGTTTGCCCTCCAGTACTAGCTGAGTCTGTGTGTGTTCAAGGACATTGTTTACCTGCACACTAACAGTGTGGACTGCTCGGAACTTTTATTAGTTGTATAAAGCATGGAATACATAAATTTGCAGAAAAAGTTACAAAAGCATTTACACACACACACACATACAAATATAAACACTACTCCGCATACAACTCAACTGAACTACAAGTAAAATGACAGCAAATACGAGTAGCATGAATAAAACGTCAGCGAGTCAGGTCACATAATCATAGGGCATACAAGTTGCGAGTCCGGTTCAGTTGAGCTTTGCTTAGCTTCAGCACTTTTCCTGCTCTGAGTTTCCAAGTTGTCGAGTTAGCTGACTTGTCAGCGTGTTAATTTGCTAAATAATTTTTGCCGAATTTTTGTTTCGTATCCAATTTTTTGTTTGTTTTGTACTTGTACTAAAACGTGCGAAATATGCGCAAGATGTAAATGTCTTTTTCAAGACATAGAAAAAGGATGAAGAAGCAAAGCACCAAACAAACAAATATTCCAAATAAACCAAATGAAGAAACTGTTTCAGTTGACGTCCTTGACATCGCACAGTGGTTCTCGGTGAGTTATTTTTTGTTTAAACTGAAAATGTTCTTTAATTGAAAAGCTGAGATCGAAGAACAACGTGAAGGTATTCAAAAAAATAGTGTTATCCCTTTAGTTGAAATTAAACCATTAAAGCGACAATACAAAACCGTTCAGAGCACTCTCTTGGGGGGGGGGGGGGGTGTTTGTAGGTACTCTACTACTCTTGGGGAAAGGAGGAATATTACATATCAAACATTTTGCATTTAATAAGTTAGCTTCAATCAATGTGTTCGATAACAGAAAAATGAAACATGGTAACAGCAAAAAATAAAATAAAATTTCGAGAGTACAGTAGCAACAATCGCTCGCTTCAGCAGTCGGAAACTGAGTGAGCCGAACGAAGCCGACACACAGCATTTATATGCGTAAATTCTAAAAATAGATTTCGCCACGGCTGGCATTGTTTCGGCATACGTTGGCCTAGATCAATAGATCGTATAAAGCGTATTAAAGCTTCAGTAACACCAAATTCAAAGTTCACATTTGTTTACGTAGATTTGTAATAAGTAGTTTTGTTTTGAAAAATTTTATTTTAAAGGTTTTGTGTTTTTGTGATGGAAAAAACTGTGATTTTTCAATCACAGGTTGAACGGTGACTGTGAAAATCACCGTGATTGAGTCATCGTTTTCATATTCAACTATTTTTATCACAAAGTGGCGCAACAAATAATACTGCGCTCACATCAAAACAATTGAAAGTGATTGGCTAAACAGTGATACAAGTATTTTATTGTGACATGTGTTCGTATTCGTATAGGAAAGGAATGCGAACAAGTAGCTCGTAAACTTGTGATGTTCAATTACTCTTTTTACGATAGCTCAATCTGTAGCAATGCTAAAAACAAATTGCCTTGGAAATACTTGTTTTGAAATTACAAAATTCATTTAGGCACACTGTGCAACGTTTTCACCATGTTGTGGTGGTCGTGTTCATTGGCTGCAACGACTTCGTCTTCTTTGTCGACAACATTGTGGCGTATGCGTAAGCACAATCAAGTATTTATTATGTTTTAGCTGCTTAATTCAAAAAGGATACTCAAGGATAACAAGCCAACGCTGTGCGCTTCAACTGCTTAAAAGCAAAACTGCTTATAATTTCCTAACACGATTTCCGTGCGCCCTGACGCATGTTGAACGTGCTTACTTCATTCTCTATTGCTTTATTTAATATAATGCGTTATATTCCATTTTATTCTATTTTTTTGTTTATTTTTTTTTTTTAAAGCTAACTGCAAAATAGCATTTCCATTTGTTATTGTGTCTGTGTGTGTGTGTGTGTGTGTGTGTTTGATACTACGCGCCTTTTGCGCACGTTCATCAATTAATGTTAAAGATTTAATTGTGCCACGTGATAACTTAATTAAATGCCATTAAGAGTGGCAAATTGTCAAGGGTGCAATAAGCATAAAACCCATACAAACACACTCACACACACACACACATACACAGATACAAACGTACATTAGATATATTTGTTTGTTTGTTTGTATGTCTAAGGAATTGCAGCACTGCGTAACTTGTACAGCATACTTTGTGGCGCTCTAATTAATTTAAACGTTTTAGCATGAAATGCACTGCACATGTACGTACGTACGTATGTATGTATGTATGTATGTATGTATGTATGTATGTACGTATGTATGTATGTATGTATGTATGTATGTATGTATGTACGTATGTATGTATGTATGTATGTATGTATGTATGTATGTATGTATGTATGTATGTATGTATGTATGTATATGTGCACAGCATTAAATTGAATTGCTTAGCAAAAATTTTGAAAGCGAAAAACTTTTTCGTCTCCAGCGATTCTCTTTTTTCATTTCTCTGCCTAACATAACACAAGAGGCTTTTTTGTCTGATTGCTCTGCATATTTTGCACCTTCACGCTTGATAGCCTCTACTAGTTTTTTTCTCGGAAATATTTTTTCTTCGTTTATTTTTTTCATGTTTTGTGGCGCATATTTGGCTATTTTTCATGTTGCTGTTGTTTTTGTTTGGTACATGTTTGGAATTTTGAATAGAATTGTGTGGTCGAATAATAAAGTTGGGTTTGCTATATAGTATACGAGTAGTATGTATCGTTAAGCGGAAACATTTTATTGCTGTCACCGCTGTTGCCTGTTGGCAATTCCATTGGTTTTTGCCTACCTTTGGGCCAAATTATAATTTGCGAAAAGGGTTTCACTTTAGTTTAGCCGCTCTTAACGAGTGAAAGTTTTTTTTTCCCCTTTTAGGGTGTACTCGTACTATTTAGTTTTAGCTGAGGTCTTCACACATAAATTAAATTAGTTTCTATTTGACTGCAATAGGTTTTGACATACTTGGCATGCTTGTTGCGTTTATTTATTTATTTATTTTTTGAAATTTGCTTTGAATGTGTTGTTTGTAAAGTGTATCACTTAAGTACCGAGAGCAAAAAAGTGAACGGACGGCAGAAGTGTGTTTTTTAAAATCATTGAAAGTATTCATATATTCGTACATTATTTATTATAAATATATTTTAGCATAGAATTCGCTCAATATGGTAGGTTTGTATTTAGTAGTGAATAAATTAATTAGGGAATAATGAACTGAAAGCTGTCTACCAGAATCTTTTTGGGTGTAACTTTCAGTTCTGATAAGCAGCAGGTAACGTAAAGGATGCTGTCCAAATGTATATAACACACAAAGGGAGCACATAAAGTGTACATATAAATATATTTTTTGTTCCAAAATCATAACATAAGTTATGATTGCATTTGGCACGCATTTGGAAAGAATTAACCATCGTGTGATCCATAGTTGGCGATATCGACAGAAACAGATGGAGGAAAAAGGCCTTTCAGACACAAAAAAGAAAAAAAGCGTGAGTTTTAGTATGTTGTGGTTTTATATAGCAGAACTGAAGCTCAAAAATGTTATTAAGAGATCTAGCGTCTGACCAAAGATTTTAAGCGCGGAGTTTCTTTCTGTAAGAAAGAAAAGGAAAGGATGCACAAGGAATTACTGAGACAATGAAGGAATCATTTCTCTAAACTATATGAAGGTGCTGAAGGGAACAATTCTGCCTTAATACTTTGTTGTAGAACTTTCGGACAAAAAGTTATTCCAGGCTAGCCTTTCGCGCTTGGTTAGATATGGTTCATTGGATGCATGCCAACGCTTGGAAACGCAGTATTCTTTGTACTATGTTTACGAAAGGAGACCCTGTTATCTGCTTGAGCTACCGTGGATTAAGTCTCCTTTCAATTGGATATAAAATTTAGTCTGCGTACTGTGTAATCGCCTGGAGCCTTACACGGCTGCATTAACGGAACAGTATAGCTTCAAACCAAGGAGGTCGATCAGTGATCAAATTTCCACTGTACGACAAATACTGAAGAAGACTCGTAAGTACAACTAAGACACACACACCATTTTTTATTCGATTATAAAAAAGAACCGCTCCGAGCTCTTTAATACCAAGAGAGTTGCAAGGCTGGGTGATGCTTTATCGTGCGACTTTTTTAATCTATTTGTAGAGTACGTACTACGCCCTAGGTAGAACAGTCGGGCAGGAACTTATATAAGAAACGAACGGTGAGTTAGCAAGGCGTTCTCGGAGACTGACAAACATTCACTACTCATAAGTTTAGCGGTGAACGATGACAAGACGAAGTACTCGTAAACCATCGTTGCGTCTTAGATGGTCTGCGAGGATTGATAGTTTCAACATTAGTGTTATACAAAAAACTTTGACTACATGCGAAGAGAGATAATCAGCAACAACAACGTCTGCCTGGAAACCAGACGAAGATTCACGCATGCTAATCGATGTGATTTTCGGCACAGCAAGCAAATTGGAAGTAGTG
Organism: Leucophenga montana; assembly: GCA_035044765.1. Taxonomy (NCBI): domain Eukaryota; kingdom Metazoa; phylum Arthropoda; class Insecta; order Diptera; family Drosophilidae; genus Leucophenga; species Leucophenga montana. The sequence continues at coordinate 212,080 of JAWNNQ010000337.1, read as the reverse complement.
CCCTCTCTCAAAGTACAAATAGAATAACTTTTAAGACGCTGATAATCCCGGTGCTGCTCTATAGCGCAAATGCGTGGACGCTAACAACATCGGATACATTGACGTAGAGATTGATGAGCTTCGGATCCGTATGAATCAGGACTGCACGAAGCTGAAATATACGAGTATGATGACGTTGACATAGTCCAGCGCAAACATTTTTACTGCTCTGGGCTGGTCATCTTATCCGGAAGGGCAGCGAAGTTCCAGCACGGAAGGTTTATTATAATGGGAAACTAAACTTAATTGGTGGAAAACGGTTAAGAGAGCTATCAAGCATGTATTGGAAAGACTAAGTCTGGGAAGAACTCTGCAAACTTTGTATGTATTAACAACAACTTGAATAACCCGCAAAAAGTTCGAATTTTATTGTAGTATTGTAGTATTTTTGAAAAATACTATCCTCCAATGTATAAAAATATGGCATTGAATGCACATTTTGGTTATAGACAAGTGTTATTAGAATAATAATAAAGTTGTGTTTTAATTTTAATTATTAAAAAGCTTGTTGAGCTGATGATGAAAAATTTGTATATGACTAACAAGGCTTAACTCAAGTTATTTTCGCATAATCACATCGCATATATACACATACATACTTACACAGATATATATAAGGATTTACAGTCACAATTATTCCGCAAGCTTGGATTTTAATTACTTTAAATAACGCTTTATGAGCAAAATTTTATATATGAAGGACAAACTGAAATCAGCGTGCGCGTTAAATCGTCTATAAAACCCCAAAATTTGTTATAATTACATATTTTAATTATTTATAATTATGAAAATTAACAACATTTTTTTGAGTAAAGTATTGCGTTCTGCATGCAAATTGCGGTTAGCTAAAAATTTACATATATATATATATATATATATATATATATATATATATATATATATATATATATATATATATCATATACATATATAAATATAAGTATACATAAAGTGTTTCTATGGCATTGGTAATGTACTCATTAAATATGCCAAAAGCAAAACACAAACATCAGTAAGCAGGATGGAAAACGGAAAGGATGTCTATAATGGCAACCACAAATTGCACACAATATAACGAATACAATTGTAGTAGCTTGTTAAATTTTAATTGGTACTCTAGGTTTTGTTACTATTTTGTCAGCGAGTTGTAGTGTTAGTTTTTGTGCGAAATATATATTTAAATAATGCAAATAAAATCATTTATGCAATTTTTCTTGCCTTGATTTCATGCACAAATAAATATTATAAACAATTCAAATTATGTGCAGACAAACCAGGAGTAGCGAAGGAAGCGCAATGCAAATGTTGTGCTTTTAGTTTTACACAAATTTTGGCAGTTTCAAAAAGATACGGGGGCGCTGAAGCAAGGTGACTGTGTTGTGTTTATAATTGCATGCGCAGCGCTGTTTATGCGGTAAATCAGCAGTTAAAATGGCGGCGCACTATGGGCGAAAAGTGCCTATTAGCGGACAAAAGTCAAAATTTACTAAATTTTATATTTTTAAAAATCTTAAATGATTTAATAAATGTAGGAAGTATTTGTAAACATCAGATTTATGTTATTACATATAAATATATTTTTAAGGCTTGAAAGTAACAATATCTTGAATTTCAATGTCTGCCATTAGTTAATTTAACTTTCTTTTAAATTTTGGTATATAGTTTATTTAATATTTAAAATATAAGACAATGGATTTCTTTACAAGTACTTTGTGCCAAAACGTATCGTTTTTCTCGTACATACAAGATGTGATCTAAAAATAACCGAAGTTTTTATTTAAATCATAGAACACGTAGCGCCATCTATTAAATATTGGCAGTGCTAGATAGGTACTTTTTTCTTCTTTCGAAAGCAGCTAAGTTCATGCAACGTTTTAAAAACGGTCATAATGTTTTAAATGATAATCCAAGACCTGGACGACCCGAAGCAACTAATCGTGCGAAGTTAGTGGAAAAAGTAAATGAAATAATTGCTATCGATGCAAATTTCACTGTGAGAAGGCTTGCTGAAGAATTAAATTCATCTTAGTGTACAATCTACAAAATAATAACTGAAGATTAGGTTAAAAGAATTGTGTGTGCACGTTTTGTTACACTTCAGTTAAATGATGAGACAAAAAATCGTTCGTGTAGAGCATTGCAAAGTCATCATTTCAACAGCTGAAAACGATCCAGATTTTCTTGATTCGATCATAGCTGGTAATGAAACATGGTGTTTTAAATATGATCCTGAAACTAAGCGACATTCTATAGAATGGAAGTCAAAAGACGAGCCAAAACCTAAAAAATTGCGTTTCCGGAAGTCAAGAATCAAGACAATATTGATAACTTTCTATGGGTATTGTTCACAAGGAATTTGTTCCAGAAGGTCAAACTGTCAATTTTATTGCATGATGATGCACCACCTCAGAAAAAACAGATTTGTCTCATCGACCAGCCTCCGTATTCGCCTGATCTATAACCATGCGATTATTTTCTCTTTTCAAAAATGAAAACTGCAATGAAAGGAGCATTTTACGATGATATTCCAGCCATACAAGCAGTCGTGACACAGGTGCTAAAGAACATCTCAAAAAGCGAATTTAAAAAGTCTATGGTAAATTGGTTGAGCGTAAATTAATCGTTAAACGATTAAAAAAAATAAAATAAAACGCTAGAAGAGATGAAGAGATGACCAAATGTTTGAAAGAGAACAAGAATAAATGATTTAAAGCCAGAGTTGAGTATAATGGTCGATGTTATCAAACATGGTTCTGGCACGACCGATGATTGAAACACAGCTAGACGATTCTTCGTTCGCAAAAATACTCCAAAACAATGAATCTCTTATAAAAAGATTGTGCGAATATTTATGCAGGCAATGGCAAGTGCTTTTGAAATCGACTGCTAAAGCATGCTGTAGAACTACTTATATCCACGTTATACTATACACAAAAAAATCTGTGCACAAAATTCTGGTGCACGGAAGCGGAGTAGGATTACCAGTTAGGATGTCTTTCAGCAGAAGCTAAAGAAGTCTGTAATAAGGTATTTAAACATGCAAGAGCCCATAATAGTCGCAGATATTCTCATAAAACTAGCAACGAGGGCATAACTTGTATATTGAATAGAAGCTAATTAACTTTATTAGCAATGAATGGTACAATATAGCTAATCAGATTTTGGATTTTTGGATTCTGGAAAATGTTTACCAAAATTTTTGAGAAATATTCATTTACATAACATTTTTTTTTCGATTAAGTTATTTAAAACCACTTTGAAGCCTAATCAATTACAAAGAAAATTGGTTTCGTTTCATCAATATTTTTGACCGCAAACAGTCAGATCTCGCCCATAGTGCGGCGGTTGCAAAACTGTAACTGAACGATATTATAACTTGAACTAAACAATGCCTCAGGTTTTATGTGTTCGGGTTTTTTTTTTGTTTGTTTTGTTTTTGAATGCAACAAAACGCCGTTTCTGCTGTTGCACAAACACACACACACACATACACACACACGCACACACACACATACTTACATTGAAATTTCGCTTTGTCATTTTGTTGTATGAGAAAATAAATCAGCAAGTAATTAAAGCCGCACAACTGTTGTTGCGACTGTTTACCGTGCCAGTTCGCTACCGTTTCCTTGCCGCTTGTTATTTCCGTTTCCGTTTTGTTAGCGTTGCGACAGCCATTTTTGTGCTCATTGCAACGACTGTAGCGCTTTTAGTAGGTTCGTTCTGGGCAAACATAAATGTCAGTAAAAAGTCCTCGTAAGGTGTGAGGTGTGAGATATATGTATATATATATATATATATATATATATATATATATATATATATATATATATATATATATATATATATATATATATATATATATATATATATATATATATATATATATATATATATATTCGTACGTGAAATGCACAATAAATGAAATTTTTCAAAGTTTTGCTGCTGCTTTTTTAATACACTTAAATTATAATCGTGTGTTTGCTGAATTTGTTTGACTGCTTGTAAAGTTTTAATTGGAAAATTAATTTAATTTGTTGCATATTTTCAGTTTCACAATTTTTTCATATGCATAAATTGTAAAAATCCGGTCTATTTGTTGTTTTAGTATTGCTTATTAAAATTTTTTGTTTTTATACTCTACCCGGGAAAGCCAATGCTATACTAAGTTATGTAAATTCTTGATCAGCATAAAAAGGCTAGTCGTTGTAGCTAAGCCTGTTTTTCTTTCTATCCGTTCGTGCTTCGTATGTTTGAACGGCAGAGTCTCGGAGACTACAAGAGTTACAATACTTGGACTCGTTATATAAGTACGTAAATCCTATTTATAAACTTTAAAGAAAAACTATACTGGTAGATATAAGAAATCAGTCAAAAAATTCCGAAATTATGAACTTACTTCTTTTCATTGTACCAGTTGAATTTGTTGCCTCTGCTGCCAATGTAAATCATAAAGATATCAATTTTTATTTATAAAACTAGCGTACTCAGCGTGCTTTGCTACGTTGCCTCTTGTTCTTCTATAATATGAGTGCGTGACAGCGCCTAATTTCTCAATGGATCATTTTTTCCGCCGGTGCCCTTTACAACAGTACTCAATCTCATTCAATTAGCATTCCCGGCGTGCACTGCTTTTTCTCTTTTTCTATTCCCGTGAACATTTTTCCATAGACACTCACCGCACAATTTTTGAATTTTGTATGGAAACTTTCTTATTACAGTAATTATCAACATACAATTAATATAGTGGCTTCCTATGTACAAACGCCTTATTCTCCATTTTAGGCGCATCCCCATGCAAACCCACCACCAAATTTTAGAATTATTCATAAAAAACTTCATAATTTTAGACAAAATCAAATTGACATTTGGCTTCATATGGACGGATACTTCGCATAATTATAAAGGAGCGTGTTACGCCCACTTGCCTGTTAGATTTTACAAATACCTTCACAGCTTGAATCTTTATGTGAATGGTATTAAAACTTCGGTATCATCGAAGTTAACGTTATTTTTTTTATTATTTTAATTCAATTCAAAGTTCTTAGCCTTTAAAAAAACACCCTTTTTATACTTTATTAGCTCTAAGCTATCTTGTGATGCGCTGATACCTGAAGGCATCGATATTTGTACTCATAAAAATATTTTGAAAAGCCACGATATTTTAGTTGCATATATCGGCATAAAGCATCGATGCTATGAGTAGGTATGACTCTACTTTATTGTAACCTACACAATTTATTTTTAAGCTGATTAATTAAATATAATTTGTATACAATAAATTTAATTGAGAATAATGAATCCATTAAGCACAATTTGTGTCAAAGTGGGTGCGGGACAGAGTTATTCAGTTTGTTACGTCACATTTCGCGTGTTGTTTTTATTGGAATACCTCAATTATCTGTCATAGAACCCATAATGATTTGAACCCAGTATCCAAGTAAGCCTCACAAGGCGTACGATGGGATTCAGCTGCTTTTTTCTTCAAATGAAAGCACAAAAGCAAACCTTCCTACAAATTGCGTTTTGTTAGAATAAAAGTCGACATGTTCACAGAGCAAAAAAAATATGTTGTTTACACTTCAGTGGAATGGCACATACTGAAAATTGAAGCTTATGAAGTAGGCTTTCACATGAATATAGTCACAGGTTTATCCGATGCGATTTAGTGCTAGTTATGCCATCTCTTATGAATCTTTTAAAATTAATTCCAACACTTCAATATTTAATTTCTTTTTTTTTCAAAGTAACGAGCTGTGTACTAGTTGTTCTACGTTATAGAATTTTGGAATTTAATTTTTTGCATTTGTACAAAATATCTATGTGTGTCTTTTCATTGTGGATAGGGGGAGGGGGGTGGGTTTGTACACAGATATATGGCAAAGTCGCAACCGATTGCGAGTACTTGTACATATTGAATTTGAGCATCGGTATTTTCGATACTTATTGGGGATTAGTATCGATCCAAAAATTTCTCACTTATTGGAAGATAATATCGAATAGATAGTTGTAGGATAATAATAAACCGGCCAAGTGCGAGTCGGACTCGCGCACGAACGGTTCCGTACCATTATCTATAAAAATAAATATTTAAGTGGGGCTCCCATACAACAGACATGATTTTTTTTTATAGATAATGGTACGAAACCCTTCGTGCGCGAGTCCGACTCGCACTTGGCCGGTTTATTATTTTACCTTTTTCCACATTTCTCAAATTCAGCGTTTCATTTTTCGTCAATTGACTCAGATAGATTTTAGTATAGCATAAGAAAGGTACATGTATGCAATAAACGTGGGTTTAGGCGTCGAATAATATTTGATATTACTTCAAGCCTAAAAGCAGACACTAAAAATATGCAGCATTGCATTTATCATTGCGAAATATCCGCTGAAAGATCACATTTGCTGTATTAGAGCCCCCTTAAATATTTATTTTATTCTGTTTTTTAGTATTTGTTGTTATAGCGGCAAAAGAAAATTTCAACTCTCTGACTAACAGACAGATGGACGGACGGACGGCGGAGTCTTAGTAATAGGGTTCCGTTTTACCCTTTGGTACGGAACCCTAAAAACTGACCATTGTTTTTTTTTTTTTTTTTTTGTAAATATGATTTGTAATTTTAGATGAAAACATGATTTTTAGACATTAAAGCTTAACAATATGAAATCACGGTACTTGAATCGCTCATTTGTTTATTCAAATATTTAGCTACATGGCCAGTTACACAAATATACAAACACATGCAGACATTTTATAGCTAATATTTGCAGTTGTACGTGCTTTTTTTGGCACAGGACACAAAATTTTAATTGCTATTTGAATTTGGATAAATTTTTTTTCTGTTCTTATTTTGCAGTTTACTCGTTGTAACTTGTTTTTCAATATTTTTTATATTATTTTTATTTGTGCCTTTGATGTTGGAACCATTTTGGCTGCATTACAGGTTGTGTGGTTATTGCTGCTATTGTTATTGTTAGTTTAATGGCGCGGCAGGATTCAAATTGCTTTCATGCGGTTAGATAAGTTCATTGTGTTTGTGCTAGTTAAACAATATGCAAAATTTATTGTAGCATTTTGCAGTGGCATTATTTTGAGTCGTTTGAACCAAAAAAAAATCCTTTTTTTTTGTTTTTTTTTTAAATGGTACAATCGAATCGCCTGTCTTGGTAAGTTATTTCTGATTTAACAGAATTTGCATAGCTATATAGCATTATACTAAACGTATGCTTGCCATAACTGCATAGATATTTGTATGCTTGCTGCTGACTTGTGCTAAAGGCGTAATTCTCATTAAAGTTTTTCTCTTGTGTTCACTGGCTCATTTGCATATTTGCAGATGGCTACAAGGCTTCCGTTGAGTGAAAAATAAAATTGGCTTTTAAAGTGCATATTTTGCATGGACATGAGCATATACAGAAAACAAAGTATACACACTCAAGCCACAGAAGATTCAGCAAACGCAGAGCATGGTAAAATGCAGCATTTAACAAAATTTACCACTTTTGAATATTTAAAAAAATATTATTTTTTCTTTTAGGAATGCACACAGCATGGTGTGCAGTTTGCTATTTCTTTCGTTACTGTTGTTACTGTTGGCGCCGCTGACGAGTGGCAACACTAATTCGTACAGCATGTGGCAATAAGACAGGCACTCTAGTAGGGCCTTCGCTTGACTGACAGTTGTCGACAACACAATGCAACAATGGAGGCGAGTGAGAGGCGTTTTGGCACTGAAATAACGACTACTGTGTGCTGGTGTGTGGTCTTTAGTTGTACACGTAAAAGGTTTGATTTAAAGGTCTATCGGATAATTTGAAATTGCAGCGAGGAGTGTGAATAGCACACCTCCATAAGTCTATTTTCTATCGCCCACTGCTTCCAAATAAGCATGCTAGTAACTTCATTTTCTTTTTAAATTAAAGTTAATTTAATTGTTGTAGTTTGAGCAAGAGTAAGATTTAATTCCAAAGCTTTAAGTATTAACAACAAATTATTAGACAATATATGGCAATATGCGGGGCCTTATTTTGCGCCACTTGAAAAGGACACTTTAACAAATAAAACATTTTAGAGAATTCAGCTTCTTTTTAACACAAACATTACAAACATAAATTAGAGGTGGATTGGAGTTCTTTAAATAATATCAACAACTTTTAACAGTGCGTTGAGCCATCTTGCTGCTCCAAAACTTCACACATCCGGTTTGGAAGGGATGCATACAAATTGGCCAAATAATTTTGCGAAATCGTGCTCTAAGCTAATTCGATGGCTTGGGTTAGTTTGGGTATACTCGAAAATAGTTGCTCTGATCCATATACTGGAATTGTCAACCATTCCCAAACATTTTCAATGATATTCAAACCCATTTAGGCCTACATTTTCGCACTCTATATACGTTTTAACAACCCGGGCTGTATGTATGGGCTCATTACAATGTTTATTGTAATTGTAAATTCCATGGCATGGAAAGACCGATTTCAATATACCATTGTAAATTCGTTGTGGTTGACAAACATTGTAATTTACAGGTTCCATAATACGAAATGGTCTCCCCACCATGACACCTCCAACTTTTGCAGCCGGTCTAAATGATGAGTTTCTTTGCGAAGGTCATGGAAATAGTCGCTATAGCCATCAGGGCCTTCAAAATTACATTTTTTTTTGTCTGAGAAGATCGCGCGATGCCACTCCAAAGTCCAAGTCACACCGTACCGGTTAAGGGATGGTTTCTTCTTCTCGATTTTTTATTTTAATATGCTTAGCATTCGAAATAACATGACGCATAGTTATGAGACTTGCCTTGATACCACATTGAGAATTTACTGGTTTTCTTAATACTTGCTTGAAATTCAACCATTATAACAACAATATAAAACATTACAGTATTATTTAATAATGCTGAGAGCAACATAAGGCTGGTCCGTGTAAGCGTATGCACTCTCTTCTCTGTTTCTTTAATGCTGAGCACGTTAAGTATTACCAATATGTTGGGTTCAACATGTTACGCTCGACAGCAGGCTCAAAGAAATCTTCTTATAATCTTCTCACCGCGAAATTATATTGGAATGAGAGGTAGGATAAGGGGGCATTGGAAAGGATGGGGGAGTGAGGCAGGGGGAAGGGCAGAAACGCGCAGGGTACCATTTAAGATAGAGGGATGAAATGTTGCATACATATTAATGGAATTGTCGGAGGCAGGGAATAGGGGAGGTAAAGTAAGGGGTGGTATAGGAATGGGTGCAGAGTAAAGGGTGAAAGGGGGCATGTGAAGATGGATAGGGGAATGGGTGGTAGGGTAAGGGGACATGAGGAAGAAAGGAGTGGCAGAGGGAAGGAGAGGCAGGTGGAGAGGCAGAAAAGTGCCGGGTACCTGCTAGTATAATATATAAATAAGAAAATTTTATATATAAAAATCTGCATACCAACTTTCAAAACGATTGACGGAGTAGAGTGGACAGAAACGCACAGACAGACAGACTCGTCTTTTCATACGGATCACGAGTGTATGCACTTCATGTGGTCTCCGATGCTTCTTTTATTGCGTTGCAAACATTTTGACTAAATTATAATATGTGTATGTGTACGCGTATTGAGTTTTACATATACCATTTTTAATTCTTAACTTTTAAAAAGTTAATAAACTTTAAAATCAGCTTATGCACATTCACATACGAATATACATAAATAGCTTAGAACAAGCTGCTTTGTTTAATTTTTGGCGAATTTTCTGCAATATTTTTGCAGTTTGTTTTTGTTAATTTGAAATTTTGTAAACATTTGCCATCATGCCGTCGACTTTCATGGATTTCATGTTTGTGTTTTGGCATTGCCCAGCAGGGAATAAAAATTCGTCTATTTTGCTGTACGTACATACACAAACCGCATACATATTCAGCTGTTGTTGTGCGTTTTCATACATTTATGTGTAAGGATTTTTTCGTAGATAGCGCTTTGTAATAATGCCAGTTGCTTAGTTTGCATACAATATGCATTGTCATTCACATTTCTGCCGCACTATGTAGATATTTCTAGATGCAAATGAACATGCAAAAGTGGCATGGCACAAGGTTGAACTGCATAAAGCTTTGAAGTCGGTGAGAAACGTCAATCAGCTGGACACTTTATTGGACTCTGCATTGTTAGATTTGCTTCACTTGCTGCATATTTTGCTCTACCAGGAGCGTATAATAATTGGAATTTAGAAGCACAAAGTGCATAGAATTTTTTGTACTAAATAGTTTTTCCATTGAATCAAAAGTCGACGGTAGCATATCTTTGTCTACAGCCTATGTTTTTTTTTTTTTTTTTTTCGTACATATCAAAGTACTCACATTGGTAGGATGTAAAAAATATTGCTTTTGTATGAAATTTTGCAAGCACAACGTGTGGTGATCCTTTTTGTACAATTCATTGGATTTTCATTGTGTTCGAAATTTAAAAATATTTTTTAATATCGCAAAGTTCTTTGTTTGTACTTTTATAAACAGAGTTACTATTAAATAAAACTAAAAAGCCAAGAGCATGTCATATATGTATGTATGTGTCACTTACCAAAGTCTTCGAAAGCATGGTGTTGGCGTAGTTTTTAAACAGCAATTAAATATTTTAGGTTCCCAATAATAATGATTTCAATTTGTTTAAAATTTATTAGATATGAAACTCAAGTTTGAAAATTGTGTTTTTTCTTTTTAGCACCACGAATTATTTTGAGTAGCAATTTTGTTTGTGACACTTTTCAATTATATATACTATTTATACTATTTATTGTATAATAATTTATATATGCACATTTCGCGTAATAGCAACTTAAGTTATATTGTATAATTATTTAAAATAAATATATTAACTAAGTATTTTTCAAAGATTTTCGATTCCTGCGCGCACTCCAAATGGAGCTAATTGAAGTTATGCACTGAATAAACGCTGCTTTTGAGTTACGCTATTTATAAAGCTACAGCGCCTAAATGTAGACAATAGTTGATTAGTTTTTTTTTATTTTTATGATGAACGCAATTTTTATAACAACATTGACTGGGAAAAGCCGTTTACGTTGTTTGTGCCATGGTATATAATAATTAGAGCAATATAGATGAATAGTAACTACTACTACTACTACTAACACCTGCCTACCAGCTAAATTGTATGTATTTCTATTATGTGCGATTTTTATTTTTTTATTTTACTTCGCACTTGCTTTATGCTTATCTTATTCGCATTTTTTATACAATTAGGGTATTCACGACGCTGTGTGCATTGGCAATCATATGTATACAAAAATTTATTTTAGTATTTAAGTTACACTTAGCCTTACTAATAAACAATTTAAAGTCGACTTTATCTCAAAAAATCGACACCAAGTCATTTTACGTTATTGACTTTTTCGAAAAAGTCGATGCTAAATTTGTGTAAACGGCTGGAGCCATACACGAATGCACTGATAGGTCAGTATCAGTGCGGCTTCAGACCAAAGAGGTCAACCAAAAAGCAGTGACTAAATTTTCACTTTACGTCAAATCCTGGAGAAGATCCACGAGTACAATAAAGACACACACCACCTATTTGTCGATTATAAGGCCGCTTTCGACACGCCGATAAGAACGAAGTTCTTCAACGCCTTATCTGAACCTGGTATGCCAGCAAAGATCGTTCGGCTTTGCATGATGACGCTATCACACAGAAAGAACCTCTCCGAACCCTTTTATACCAAGAGAGGTTTCAGGCAGGGTGATGCTTTATCGTGCGACTTTTTTAATCTCCTGATGGAGTATATTCTACGCCAATGCCCATACGTAGAACGATCGGGCACGATCTTCCAAAAGGAAGTGATGCTACTCGCATATGCTGATGACGTAGACATCATAGGCATCAACGAACGGCGAGTAAGCGGGGCGTTCTCGGAGATTGAGAAACAGTCACGTCTCACGGGCCTAGCGGTGAACGAGGACAAGACGAAGTACTTGGTGTCTACTCGCAGAACATCGTCGAGTTTAGGACCCGTATGAACCATGAGCTGTATGATGATGTTTGACATAGTCCAGCGCATTAAATTCCAGCGGCTGCACTGGGCTGGTCTCCTCATCCGGATGAACCCCGAAGCTCCAGCACTAAAGGTTTACGACGGAACCCTGAACTTGATTGGTGAACGGCATCAGAGAGGACGTCCGAGCTTAAGATGGCAAGATCAGGTCTATGATGACCTGAAGAAGCTCCGGATTGCCAGCGACTGGCGCCGGCGCGCACTAAACTACACCGAATGGTGCCCTTTCCTGCGTCCGGCCTTGACCGATATACGATTGTAGAGCCACCTAAGTAAGTAAGGAAGTAAGATACTAAATTTAATAACTGAAACTGAAATTTAGAAACGAAAAATGTACTATATTTGCCCTTTTATTTGATTTGATTTAAATGACAAAAATATATTAAAAAATTGTACGATTTCAACACTTCAAATTGCTAATTTTACTTAAAAAATTTAAATACCTTTTTGTTTTATTCACTCATTTTGCATAATCATTTTGCTTTCTCCGCTGTTTTGCCTTTTCGTTGATTTATTTATGTTCTTCTTGATATTTTAATTCATTTAAAAAGAAAAAATTTGTATTCCCATAGATTTCAATATATTCACAATGAAAATCCCAATATTTGTAGCAGCTGCATTAAAATGTTTATTGGTAAATGAAATTAGTTTAGTGTCGACTCTAAAGTAGTAGCTGCTACTAACTAAAGTCGACTTTTTCTTTTGATTATTAGTAAAGCTGACTGAGTATAATTTTTAAACGATTTCTGTTTTTAAGTCATTTAGAGTAAAAGTCGAGGAGATAGAGCCGGTAGGTCAGGTGCGTCGCATGTATATTGATTAGCTATTCTGGCTAAACTTCAAATTACGGTTTTTTTTCCTTCGTTAAAGCATGTGCTATATATCCTCTGTCTGTATGAATCAAAACTGGTCCTTCAGTTTTTAAGATATCGCTCTGAAAGTGGGTATGAAGACCTCTTATGTTCCAGTGCAGAACACATATTTTAATTACTTTGCCACGACCAGTGGAAGATAAAGCCCTCATACAAACTAAGTTTTAAATTTTTGTATGAAAAACTTTTTTGTTACTTCCAATATTATTTTAAATTCGATATGGTGATTTCTTATGGATGCGTGTCCCGCTTACTTTTGGTGGTAGCACTCCAACCTGGTTAATTAAGATAACTTTTTCTTCTATGTTGATTAATCACTTAAAGCACTAAATGAAGACTACAATTAATCATTATAGCACTTAAAGATTTATCAGTGATTTTTTAGATATACGTGAAGAGTATTAAATCATCGATTGTATTGTAACTTAACGTTTTCTCTTGTTTATGAGTTATATTAATTGCTGGTCAGCTAACTTTTGTTAAAGCTGGCAGCACAAACTGTTTCTGCTATTTAGCTACTAGCACAAAAAGTTTCACCACAGCTGAAAATTATCATATAATTTGCACTTAATTGGCAACAAATTTTCATAATGACTAACATTGAGTTTTGTCAACATGGTCTGCTAATTGGGGTGCTTAAGCTTGAGTGTCGTGCTTTTTTTTTAATTTAACCATGAATACCTTATATTTTTTTTCTTATATTAGTGTTTTCTAAGCTAGAATGGCTGAATTATAGTTGTTACATGGTAAACAAGAAAAGTAGCCATGCGCAGACTTCATAAAGTATATTTCTATATAATAGAAATATACTTTTTTTACTAAAGTTCCTATTATTCACTAATAATGTGCTTTGCTACTTCATTTTCAAACAAATAAAGAAATAATGAAAAAGAAATTGAATCAATCATTATTCCGCGCACTTAGAATATGCAAAAACTATTTGTGAATTATATGTGCTATTGAGTTCTTAGTGATATGTAATATTAGTTTTTAAGCGTAACTAGCCGAAAATTGGCCTATATTAATCGTTTGTGCGGATCTACCCATTAATTCCTACAAAACTGCATAAAAATACTACGAAATTTTAGTTTAACACCTTAAAATGGTATTAAATGACGAGTGAAAATAGCCATGTCCATCAGATCAACTGTAAGTCTTTATGTACGTATGAGCGCTAGATCTCGGAAACTATTAAAGATAGAGCTAACAAACAAGAGCGGAACAACTAAAAGGATAACCTATCCCACATATTCTTAAACTATGTACAAAAGTTGAGCAGACCCGATTGTAGCGTATTCTTCTTATTTTCATTTTGCTAGTTCATACGTATTCCACAATCTGTATCTCTTTGCAATGCTTCCGCCAATGCTTTAACTATGTACATATATATTTGCTAAAGTTGGAGTTTTCCAGCGATAAAGCTTTCCAATTTGATTTATGAGCGCAGCCATTTAAAAGCAGAACAACAACTTCGTGACCATGGCCGTCGTTGCGGTCGCTGTAGACGTCAGTCATCAGGCGTAAATGTTAAATTAAATCATTTGTGCGTATGAGTTAGTATATCAAACAAATATACACACGCACACATACATTTTCGCTCTCTCTCTCTCTCTCTCTCTCTCTCTCTCTCTCTCTCTCTCTCTCTCTCTCCCCTTACTCTTTCTCCGTCTGAATTGTTTGATGCGCTCAAAATTATGCTACATTTTCGATTGTATCATTGGCTTAATACCGCATAATTTATCATGTAACAGTGTTTGGCTTACTTATCGCTTTAAACGAGTTCGGTATAATGCGTTTCATGCTTCATTTGAATAAGCCAAATTTACGAATCAGTTTATTCATTTATCTATGTAGTATGTACGGGGGGTACGTGCATGTGTGACCTTTCACCGCTTTGTGTGGGTTACTTTATGTTTATGTGTTTGCATTACATGAAATTTGTGGTCTATGTGCGGTGATATTTAGCTGATGTTTGGCTGATTTGCGTGAAATTATGTTTTGTTTCAGTTGCGTTTTGTAAAATTTAATTTGCCAATTGTTTCAGGTATACATACCTACACGTATACAAACGCTGCTATTTGTATGATAAACTTTGATTTGTTGCAGTCAAATAGAAATCAGAATGGCATATCCTCAATGCAATATTTGACTATGCATTAAGCTGTTCAGCTCTTAGAAATGCCAATTTTGTAATTTGAAATTTGTGATATTTAATATACTAGTTGGACCTGCCCTTTCCCCTGCCACTCCTTCCCCCCGTCCCCACCTTCCACAAGCTCCCTTACTCTACCTCCATTCCTCCTACACGTCTTCTTGACCCTTCCACCCCTTCTCCGATCTCCACTTGCGCTGTCCCCATTCCTCTGCCCATTTCCCTAGCTCTCCTTACTTTCCACCCTTTTTCCCTACCCGCTTCGATCCCATTAACATGTATTCAACATTTCATCCCTCTCTCTTAAATGTTAAACAGCGCGTTGCTGCCATTTCCTCTGCTACCCCTCCTTCCCTATGAACCCTTACCGTACCTCCCATTTCCATTTCCATTCCCATGCCCCTATCCCTCTTCTCCCCTGTCAGAGATCATTAAAATCGATCCAGGTGCTCTCGAGTTACAAAATTGTTCATACAAAAATAGTAAAATCGCGTTTAATAAATGAGGGAGGGGTTTTTTTTTATATCGGCGATACCTTCTCTGTTCCTAAAAACAGATACACACCAATTTTCACGACGAATGGTGGGAAGGTGTATCTGTCTATAACGGACAAACAACCACATGATCGCTGGACGATTTTGTAGCTATCAGCTTTCTATCGTCTACTCAGAGCAGCAGGCGTGGTTAAAATGTTAGCGCTGTGTTTGTTTTAAATTAATTAAATAAATGCGTTAATTAAATCTTCATATCTATATAGCCTATGTGTTATTATGATATATAAGATATATTATTGTTAAGTTTCATTAAAATCCCTTCAGTAGTTTTTGCGTGAAGGAGTAACAAACATCATCCACACATCCATACAAACATTCACGTTTATAATATAAGTAAGTAGGATAAGCTAGCATGTACGCAGCTACACTCTCATCATTTTCTCATCTCATTAATTCATTTAATTATTTCTCGCTGGTTAGGGTGACCAGATCCATCAGACCAATAACCACCAATAACATGTTAAAAAAAATTGCACGTAAGTGATTTTTTTTTTTAAATTCGGCCTATTTTAAACTTTTGCCTTAATAGCTTTATCAGTAACACCAAAAGTACGTGGACATGATCTGGATGGCGTTTGGTTTCAACAGGATGACGCCTTATGCTATACTTCTGGAGAAACCTTCGACTTACTGGGGGAAGAGTTTGACGATAGTGTACTCTCCTGAAACGGAACCATTGCCCGCCAAATCATAGGCTTCCGCTGGACTACTTTCTATTTGGATACTTGAAGTCGTTGGTTTATACAGCCTCAAATAATTGAAATAGAGGTGGAAACATGGAACTCTAGCATGCAAAGCGTCAAACGTTCCTGTGGCGTTCATATGCTCGAAGTCAGTGTGCATCTTTAATATCATAAAATTAACTACCGGTTTTACTACAATTTAAAGTTGTATACGTCTTAAAAAACACCATGTTCAGTTATTTCAGCAGTGTAAGTTGACGCATTATCGCGTTGAAAAAAGTAGCGATGCAGTTCCACTTTTCTTGCGTTTTTCTAATTTTTCAGCAATCATTTCTTGTATCAATTGTGGTTCTGCGTTAACTTTAGCATTTATCAGGGCTACATTTCACTCAACGGTAAAACATTTTCTTTATGCTGGTCCTCTACCTCCTGGCTACAGTGGACTTGACGGCAGAGCAGCCAAGCACTTCCTGAAAAGGCAGTGCTTTTCCTTGTATTACTATTCAACACCATGTTATGACTCTGCCACTTCCCATATCAGGGAAAGTGTTCTGCTGTCCTAACAGGCGTTCCTCAAGGCAGTGTTTTTGGATCCGCGCTTTACTCGATATGTACAGCTGACATGCCAACTAAGAACGATGATCGCATAATGATAACTACGTATGATAACTATGTATGCTGAAATAAGTCGAAAATAACGATAACAGACAAAAAGTAACGATAGCAGAGAAAAAAGTGACCGATAACAGACCAAAAATTGATTTATACAGTCGGTCTACTCGAAATCGAATCATTACAATTGTGATGTCGTACAATACACTACTCTATATTATTCCCCCAATAGTATATCGTGACAATTCGCATTCTCGAATGTATTTCTAAGTCGTGAAAATTGCCCTTACAGTTTTAGAGATTTGAATTAGGGTGTTACATTTTTGTTCAGTAGACATAATTCAGATTCACAGACTTCTAACATACTTTTGCGTAAATATTTCAAATTGCTGAAAAATAGTTGCTTTTATTTCAAGCGCTGTCCATTTGCATTGCAAGTACGATACTCAGCTAATTTGATTAAAAATAGCAAATGTCACAACAGTGTTGATTTTCATTTGTCTTTTTCCGCGCGCATATTTTTCCAAGTCTGGACAGTTGCACACAAAAATGTAATAAATAAGTTGCTGCTTTGTTATTTTCATAGCATTGCCAAAGAAAAATGTTCACCTAGTGGCCAGGCAAGGGGTAAGGATAAACGTACGACAGTAGATGACTTCCGGTTTACTGTAGTCGGTTGCGGCAATGATTGCAAATAAATTTCTACAAAATTAAAATGGCCACCTCAAGCCGAGTGTGGCGTGCGAAAAGTCAAAATAATATTGCATTGCCTTGAATTGCTCGGATTTGGCTTTGGTTTATTTCAAACTGCTGCCGTTTTCGTGGCTGACCTTCCTTTGTGTCTCATTGTGTACGGTTTGGCTCAGTGGCTATGCAAATAATTTGAAACTACTAGGCATTTAAACGCATTGTTTGCATGCTGCTCAAAGGACGTTTTACCTTTTCGTTTTGGCTATTTCGGAATTTTTCTTTTTTTCATTTTCATTCATTTTGGGGGTTTTATTTTTTTGCAGCCACCAGCATTTGTAACCTTTCGCCTTTGAGCCTTAATCTTTTTGAGTGCTGTTAGCCGCAGACATTTTGCTGAGCAGTTGATTTCCTTTATTGCTGCAGTGTATGTAGTATATATACGAGTTGTTTTCAATTCATTTATTGCAAAATTGTTTCTCATAGTGAATTAAAGTTGAAATAACTTTTGCTTGGGGGGGGGGGGGGAGGTGGTTGTTGGTGCGCGGGTTGGTTTGTTGTGCTTGTCTGTTACCAACTGATAGTCAAGTAAAGCATCAAGGCGAGTTTTTTTTTTCAACAGAGTTAATATGTACGAACAACAACTGCATTTAGCTTTTTTTTTCTATTTTTTTTCCACACCAATTGGATTTTTCTGTAGCCGTTGTGAATTAAATGCTTTTATTGCATTTTGCGGATACCAAAATCGGCGCTGCTGGTGCTTCTTTAGGAAGCATTGCTCTCGCCAGTGGTTTGTATACATATCTGTCTTGCTCTAACCACTGCTTTGCACACATGCCAAAGGTTCTTTTTGCATGTCCGTCGGTCGGTCTGTCTGTCTGTCTGAGTGTCTGACTGTCTATGTGTCTTGATGCTTGTATGTTTGTCCATGACTGGCGGCCATTTGGTTTATGCTCTGCACTATACAGTTCGGCTCAGCATCAGCTTCAGTTTCGGCTGTTATTGGCATTATTGGTTGCTGGCGCAGAGCTCTTTACTGCATCCTTCCATTCGTCCTTTGACCAGTTATTGCTGTTTTTGGCCTTTTCGACTTAATAAATTTCATGGCATTCTTTTTTTTTTTGTATTCCAGTCGCTGTTAGTTTGTGCAATTGCTGCGTTCTGCTGTCGCCGGATATGCATGGCATTCAAAATGGAAAATTGCTACATGCACTATCCCACTATATACAGGGTGCGCCATTGTAGATCTTCGATATTTTAACATTGAATAACTCTGACATTTTTCAGCCGATTTCGTCAAATGAGACTAAATTTATTTATAATTTTCTTTACCATTTATTTTAAATAAGTTTTTGAATACAATGTCGACTAAATGATCGTCTCCTTTCGATACGCAAAAAGTAGCGCTATTTCGGGCTTTTTGGATAACAGTGGCCAGCATTTCGGACGTTATAGCAGCTATTTATGCACGTAATTTGAGTTCGTCAATGGTCTTCGGCTTGCTAGCATAAACTACCTATACTTTTTCAATAGCCCCACAGAAAAAAGTCTGCTGGAGTTAAATCCGGTGAATGAGCAAGCCCATTCAAATCACCATTTTTCAACCGTGGTATGGCAAGTTGAAAATAGAATTTTCTCAGAACTTCTCAGAACAGAATGGTCCGATGATGGCTTTTCAGCACACTCCAGCCCAAACAGTGACTTTAGCATCGTGCAGTGGTGTTTCGTGAGTTTCTATGTTCCCCAAAATCGACAGTTTTTCATCCGTCATCAAAATTTTTTCCCAAACATCAGGCTCGACATCGATCATTCTTGCAACGGAGTGTCCATATTGCAAGCGACGCAGCTTGTACGTTGGCAATAATCTTTGAGAAAGTTGCACTTTGTTTGGCAGAGATGATGATCTTACTTCATAATCCTCTTTAGAGTTGTGCTGCTCTCGTTTAACTTCTGAGATCGGGGTCGGTAATACACATTTCGCTTATCGGCAGCACACTCTCTTACCGCTTCAACTATTTCAATGGAGCTTCACGGCTGCGGTCGAGTTGAACGCTGGAGAGTTGTTATTGAAGGCACAGAGTTTATCCCATATTTTTTACGATAACCACGCAAAGTTTTCACAATTGAATGATTGTTTTCAATGTAAAGTGCTAGAAAACAGTGCGTTCTTTCGGTGCGTTTTGAGTCATAGATAAATGGGTATTGAATGACGTTTTAGAATCGTGCTCATTGGTCCAAATCGGCTAAAAAATGACAGATTTATACAATGTATATATACTGAAGATCTAGGATAGCGCACCCTGTATATATACACGTATATAGTACCACTATCGAGTTTTTATCAGCCTTGTGGCCTGCATTCTCGATGCTATTGTGTTCATGTTTCGTGGTATGTTGTCGCATTAACTCGACCAAATGGTGCAGCAAAATGTGCTTATTTTGCGCATTTAACAAGCGGCAGGTCGTTGTGCCATCCCAAATATGATTGTTTGTGAAATTTTTGGTACGATTATTTTACCGTATATATGTAAGTATATGTATATATGGCAGGTGGTGCCAATACTATGTGCACTGTTTTTATAAACATTATATTTTGTTGGTCCTCACTATTTATGTTCAATGCTTGACTTATTTTTAATGTCACTAGTCAGTTTTTCTTGCGGTGAAGTATTTTTCGCAAAAATGCTTACCACAACTTTTGAGTGCAAAACTTTTGGTTGTGGCTTTTACACAAAACATTTTTTAAAGTAGTGCGCCTATTAGAGCATAGGAAAAAGGTAGCGCGGCATTACTAGAGACTTGTGTCCGAACTTCAGCAGCTACTTATAGTTACACAAGAGTTCAGTTAAATGCATACGAAATTGTAGTTCGTGCAAAAATGTTGAGCTGTATAGTACGCTTGTTGGAAAGGCTACTTGTAAAATGTTTTGTCTTTTCTTTAAAGTTCTGTGTTTAAGTAAGCGTATACACTTCACAGTCACACGTGACCTTTGAGTGTTGTATGCGTATGATGTGGCACCCTACACACAGATCACCTTAAACGAATTTGAGAGTTACTTTAAACGACAACATTATTTATGAAATTCAAACGAATTTCGAGTGCTTCGAGGAATCTATACTAGTGTTATAAAGCTGAAGAGTTTGTTTGTTTGATTTGAAAAATTCTTTCAGTGCTAGATAGCCCATTTATCGAGGAAGGCTATATATCACGCTAAGACCAATAGGTGCCGAGCACCAATATTAATATAAATCTAAAATCTATATATGTATATATGTATGTATGTATGTGTGTGAAAGGTGGGACAGGACCACACAATTTCACATAAGCGCTAGCAAGCGAACTAGATGTTGTTCAACTCAACGCTAGATGTCGCACCAGCTGATCATGAGCTAATGAGGTCAATGATCATGAGTTGGTGTTTTTAAAATTTTATTACTATTATATGTATTTACTATTCTATATATATATATATATATATATAAAATGGAAGTATGTATATATGTTTCCTATAGACACCGAAACCGCTCAACCGCTGTTGATCAAATTTTGTGGCAATATTTAAAATAGTCCCGTGGGTGATCCTGTGAAAATTCGTGGCGATTGGATAAACAGAAATTTTTAATTTTAATAGAATTGGAGGTAGAGTAAAGGAGCATGTGGAAGGTGGAAGGAGTGGCAGGGGGAAGGAGTGGCAGGTGAAAGAGGAGGGCCACGTACAACGTCGCGGGGATCATCTAGTTTATTAAAATTTTAAATTTTAAAATTAGCAATGTCTGGAGAATACGCAGTTATGGTAGATCCTCCTGAAGCATAAATTTATTGTCTCTCTGCTCGTACTGCGGTCCGTTTTTATTTTATTGCTCGTCTTCAAACGCTTTAATTATGGTCGGTAGCTATTCTCTATGATTGTTTCGTTCGGTTGGAGCAACACATAATATATAATAAACCACTAAAAATACGATCCATTGATATGCGGCTTTAGCATCGATGTTGATGTTGTAATGAATACACCTTTTATTGCCAATTAGAAGCACAAAGCCTTTCCGTTTTTGCCGTTAGTGCAGCAATTTGCACGGCTTTCAATAATGAAAACTAATAAAATGGCCGCGATATGGTGGGATGCGTAGAATCCGTAATGGCTAACGTTTACACCCGTTAAATAAAACATGTTTGACAGCACATTACAGAAATATATACGTGAATGCTATCAGAAAAGCTTGCAACCTACTATATTTACTATATGGCAACGCTGCACTGAAATTTCTTCTGAACTGCGTACTAACGACAGAAAAACCAAAGCAAGAAATAATTTGTATTCTTTCTTGAACATATTTTTATATGCAGTTTTTTGTGTACTTGAGTATTTCTTCTGAGGTCCTGACTCAGATCTAACGACTGCTCAAGTCTGACGTGTTTTAATTTAATTTTGTTGTAAATATTACAGTTTATAAAAATGTTTGTTGGTGGATGAAACTCGCATTCGAAACCTGACCATAAGTTTTAATTATGCTCCAGTACCCAGTTAGACAAACTATACCTAAGGTATATGGTCTCTAGGTACAGCAATGCAGTTCTTAATTTCTTCGAAATAATTTAATTTTAATGATGTTTCCTAACATTTGTAATCACCAATCTCATTTAGTTGCAAAATTTTAGCATATATATAGTTGTTCTTCGTGGTTCCCCATAAAATCTATTTACAGAAATTTATGCAGTTGATGGTGCATTCTAAGTAAAGGTCCATTTATATGAAGGGCTTGGCCGTGTATTTTAATTGTCGCATCAAAATGTCTACCTTGGAATCAGCATTGGAAACAAAATTAGCTGCGAAAGAAGTCATTTGAATGCAAGAATTGAATGTTCAAGTTTGTACTCAATCCATCCGTTGGATCTCGATTGATGCAATCTCAATTACACGCACAAACAGTTTTGTGTATGTACATAAATAATAATCTCAAATAATAATAATCTTATGATAATAATAATCTTATGTCTCAAACTCAGAATATTATTGTAAATTTTTATGCTTATCCATTAGTTGTTCTTGAATGTCACCATGCGGCAATCACAACAACAGCCCCAAACAGAAAAAAAACACAACAATGAGGAAAAACCATTACCAGCAAGTCATAAAACTACTATTTTTCTTTATGCCTATTCCTCTTACGATTTAAATCGAAGAAAAATAAATTATACACAAAATACATCTAGTATATATACAAAATACAAAATCTCTATTTGTTGTTGTGGCTTTGTTTGCAAAAACAATTTGTTTTGTTTTTACGCTTCGCCAGTCAGCATTAAATCTATGGCATTCATCGTGTTTTGCAAGAGAAAATGAGAGAGAGAGAGAGAGAGAGAGAGAGCGATGTAAAAAACGTTCATAGGTATTAGTAAGTATTTTTCAAGCACACGTGTGTTTTTTTATATTGTTTCAGTAAAGATTGTTGTGCTCATCAGCAAATTAAAAGCTTTCAAATGGTATACATACATATATGCATTTTTTTTTTTTCAAAATCGGATTATACTATGCAGCACTTAATATATAAGTTACTTATAGCTCATAGCTTAAGACGTCGCAGTTTTCATAAATTATGTTTATATATTTTAGGTGACGTCGATGAAATGAGTTGATCCTGCAATATGCGATAAGGTTTTGCATCCTTCTGTGAATTCAACTTATAATTCCCCAATATTCTAGATTTCTTTCTAAAAAAATTATAAGGAGACTCTCCGGAATTATTTAGTAAATGAGCGCAAAGAAAAATTTGACGAATTAAGTATTTTTAGTTTCCAATTTTTTCGAATACATTTGTTTTATGTGGCGTTTCCAAACGCATTTCGCAATTCGCAACCCGAAAAACTGTTTTCATCAAACGTATTTAATATCCATTTAACAACAGATTTTGTTTTGGTGTATGGACTATGTATGTGTATATGAAATTTTCGACATGAGCTCAGCTAATTTATAATATTTTTTTTTTTTTTTTGACGAGTGCTATCCAGGAAATCCAGCAACGACTAGCATAAAAATAAAAAATAAATGACTAAATTATACCAAATTATCTGAAAAAATATGGAAAACACAGTGATTTTGCGCATCCGATTTGAATGCGAAATGGGATGCGTGATGCGCATGGCTTGTTTACAGCAATAAATTCTATGTAAAAAGCACGTATTTTTCCATTCCGAGCCAGAAAATGCGTTTGGTGGACATATTGCTATACGAGCTACTTAATTAGTTATTAATTTTTTGACCGACTGTAAATTTTGGATAACTTAAAAACAAAAACGCAATATGCCCGCTTCAAATTTATTTGTGTGCAGGGGAATTAAACAAAAAAAAAAAAAAAAAAATTGGTGAAACAAAACAAGTTTTAAAGTAAAGTAAATAAAATTAAATTGCAAATAAACTTTGGACTCGACTTGCCGACTTTCCTTGTACTTCGTATTTTTTGCAGTAACTTTAAAACGCGCCGACTTTTCCAGCTCTTACAATACTGTCGGCTTTTGTTCTTGTTTCTTGTGCAATCTCTCTTTCGTATAATTTTTTTTTCGCATAAACTTTTGGCTTTTGACTTTATTTTCTTTTATTTTTTCTGACATTTTATTCTTGTCTATTTTATTTTATTTTATTTAATTTTTGTTTTTCATTTTTTGCCTTAGTTGCCGCAAAGTTCTTCAAGCGCTTGTCAGTTGTGAAAGCTGACAAAAATAAATTAAAAAAAAAAGAAAGATTTGCGCCATGACTTGCTTGTGTTTTGAAGTGCAGCATTTAATTTCTTTATGCTTCTCTTTTTTGTTTCTTCTCGGATTGCTGCCAGTGTTGCAAAAGTTTTGATACAATTTCTGGTGTTGCATAACTGATTTAAAAATAATGTCTATGTAAATAAATAAACATGGTGTACGTTTGTGCACGAACTTTTTATTGCATTCTCTTAAAAGTAATTTGATAACGAAATTTGATACCATGCACTCAACGAGAAAACCATGACATACAGTGAGTACAATGAATTGTAAAAAAATATCACAGGTTTATAAATCAAGTTCAGCTTTTGAACTGAGACAAACGAAAGTGTAGCTTTAAGTATTTTCGGACGCCAAATTTAAATCAGTTGTCCGATTTGTTTTCTTTCAGGTCTAATTTTTGAGATAAATATAAAACAGGTTTTTAGAAGTGACTTGAAACAAGAAAAAAAATTAACTTCGGTTGAACCGAAGCTCTAATACCATTCACACGAAATTTTGAATAGTATTGTAAAAAAAAAGTTGGGGTTTAAATAGGAGCTACCCCAAGAAGTGGATGGTACACGCTCACTAGTACATGTATATGAAGCAATGTAGTAGTTGTGTAAGATGTCGCCATATCGAATTTCAAGTTGGTATTGATGTTTTCCATGCAAAAGCCTAAAAGTGATAATGCATGATAATGCACCACCTCACAAGACCAAGAAAGTCAATGAATTTTTGATTATAAAACCGATTTGTATCATCGACCACCCGCCGTATTCGCCTGATCTATGACCATGCGATTATTTTCTCTTGCCAGAAATGAAAACTGCAATGAAAGAAGCTTTTTACGATGACATTCCAGCCATACAAGCAGCCGTGACACAGGTGCTAATGAACATCCCAAAAAGCGAGTTTAAAAAGACTATGGATAAATTGATTGAGCGTTTCCAACGTTGTATTGAGTGAGGAAGCTTACTTCTCTTGGCATGTATCAGTCAGTCAGTCATCCGTACATTACTATTCAATCTGACTGTATGTTTAAGCTCTATTAAGGTTTGAAACGAAATATTTGCCTCAAATTTTTCGTTTAAAAATAAAGCTAGATGTGCGACTGGATTTTCTCCAAAAATCTTTTGGGAGGAGGGCAGCCCTGGTACTGGACCATCTATGATCAATTGGTTCACTGATGGTACACTTAACGATACGGGCACAGGTGCCATGAGAGGCTGGCCCACATTTTTTTAATCTGGGGTCCACGTTATTGAGGTCTGCGCCCGACATTTCTTGAATAAAAGTCCTAAAGGGGCCAAAATAACCATCCTTTCAGATAGTCATGCGGCTATTAAAGCTCTAACCTCTTGGAATTTCTTCTCGAGGCTGGTTCATCAATATTACGACATCCTCCAACAACTGTCAATCGGCCGTAATGTCCATAAGGGTATCACGGGCAACGAAAGTGCTGATGAATTAGCCAGTACTGGTTCGGCAACTTCCTTTATAGGTCCGGAGCCTTTAGCTGAGCTAAGTGAAAATTTTTCATAGTAGATCGTTTTAAAAGCACTGTGTCCCTGTACTGGATACAATATCCTGATCTACGGCAGGCCAAGCTACTAACCCGTCCTATATACCCAAAAACCAAAGCACATCTCAATAGATCTGACCTGAGGTTGCTTTTGGGCTGCCTCACCGGCCATCATCCACTGAGGTATCGCCTAAATAAACCAGGTCTCTCCTAAACAGAAACAGAGTGCAGATGTCTAGAGTTTGACGAAATTAGTTTACATCTACTTTGCGATTGCCCGGGCTTGGCGAGGCTCAGAATTGAGCAGATGAATATACCCTTTATTACAACTGATGATATCAGAAATAACTTATCTAAGGTTATACTCCGTTTCATTAAAGAGACGAAGAAGATTCTAGACAAATTAACTTAACCATATCCGGGCTAGGGTAAAAAAGACATCATTTCTAGTCGCAGTGCCCGTTTCCTATAGGATGGCCCTCTAGCTCTGATACTGAGTCTTAGTAAGCGTAACAAGCTGATCGA
The DNA here is from genome assembly GCA_035044765.1 of Leucophenga montana. Classification (NCBI taxonomy): domain Eukaryota; kingdom Metazoa; phylum Arthropoda; class Insecta; order Diptera; family Drosophilidae; genus Leucophenga; species Leucophenga montana. The sequence continues at coordinate 185,663 of JAWNNQ010000337.1, read as the reverse complement.
GCCTGATTCAAAAATTTAATTAGTTGACATTTTGTGGGCTGCTTTTGTAAAGTGATTTCGGTCGGTTTCTGCATTTTACAGCTCTGGGCTTATTTACCAAAGTTGAGCATTTAAATGTTACCAGTATTCGTCTGTGGTTGTGCCTTTCTGTGCCTGCCAATACATTTTTTCTGCTTATTCTTTTCTACTCGACAGCATGCACAATTAGCAGCAGTTGCTCGAGCAGTCACTCGTACATTTGATACTCAAGCTTTTGCTGCTGCACAATTACATTTGGTTGTTTTTTTTTTTTTTGCTTTAGTTTCATTTAATTGAAATTTTTGCCACATTTTGCCCCATTTACCCATATTAATTCAACTTGCTCTGACTAACTCGGTTGTTTCGTTATTTGACATTTAATATATATATTCGCAACAGAGGTAGATCAAGAAGTTATTGAAAACAACAAGATATATTATTATATACTAGAGTTTTCCCAGTGCTCGAAATTCAAATTTTTTTTCTTAAAAGTACCCAATAAAAAGAATAACAATAATACAGGAGTGTTACGGAAGACGCTTTAGGCTCTAAATCAGGGCCGCTCAGAAAGAGAGTAATTAAAGGAAGCATAAAGTATATATATTCTTGATCAGTTTGACCAGACGAGTCGATCTAGCCATGCCCATCTGTCTGTCCGCCTGTGTGTTGTTGCGCATTTTTTGGGAAACAATTTTTTTAAGGTGCGGGTCATGTATAACCCATCGCCCACCGTTGTGTTTTTTAATGAAAAACTTCTTTATTTAAATCAATATTAGCTTTATATGCGATGTGGTGGCTTTTTATGGACAGTCGCTTCATATACATATACAAATGGGCGTGTCCCTCCAATTTTTTGAGGTAGGCCCATACAAACCAAACCAACTTCTTTATTAAAGTCAATATCAGCTTCAAATTTGATATGTTGGCTTCTTATGTATGTTAACTTCAGACACATATGCTAATGGGCGTGTACTTATTGGAGTATCCTTTAAACAAACCCACCCTACGTTCATATTTTACAAGATAATTTCAAATTTCGTTTGAATGTAATTAGATCTTCGGTTTAACCGAAGTTAAGGTTTTTTATTGTTCATGCTCGTGTCGATAGCTGCATATTTATCTTGGACACGCGCGTGCTATGGATGTTCGGCCCTGTACAAAATGTTCAAATTTCTAACTAAGTTTTATGAATAAAATTATGAAAGTTTGAAGCGTAAGCGTTTTCAGTGACACTCCGTTTAATTTGAAAACATCTAGTCTTTTTTTATACCATTCACACAGCTCGACCCATAAAGTATATATATTCTTGATCAGCTCGACGAGACGAATCGATCTAGCCATGTCCGTCTGCCTGTCCGTCTGTATGTTGTTGCGCTTTTTTTGACGATGTTTATCTTACCTTACCGTCTTTATCTTACCTTACCGTCTTTATCTCACCTTACCGTCTGCTTTTGAATTTGACTGAAAATTATCTACATTCATTTCGTAGACTTGTCAAAATCCTTCAAACTTCCCTCGTACATTCATACTCATACATATTTGAACTTATTTGCGGAAACAAAAATATGTTTGCTGACATTTTGCGTTTATTGACAAACTTATTGGCTTATTGGTGCGTTCGGTCATATCATATCTGATGTGTTTGTATTAAATTACACGCGTTTAGATAAAGCCGATTATTACGCGGCTAATCTTTATGGCAGCTTAACCATAACCCATACATAAAAGTGACGCAAACAATACACCTAATAACTATTAATATTGAAATCGATCGAAAGCGGCCCACATAGCAATAACTTAGGCAACTGTTTAAGTAGGCAAATAACTAACTATGTAGGCTACTGCTAACTGCCGCAGCTCGTTGCTTCGTTTATAAATCACATAAAACTATTCAGTTTGACATTTACACATATCAAACATGCAGACTGACACGCTTCATACACATTCTCATATTCATAATGCTTCAATTGTTTCACAACGTTCATACAATTCAATCATTTCGTTTATAGACTGCAATGTAAGTAGGTAATCATACATTTGTGTGTTTTAATTGAATTTAGCGCGACAAAATCCATAAGCATTTATAACAACAACAACAGCGCATGTTTGATGTACATACATGATTATATGCCATGCTCTTCCCAGAGCTTAACACACTTCAGTTCATCATAATTTCCATGTTGCCTCCACACGCTCTAGAGCACTTATTGGAATTTTTATGGTCCTTAGGCTGCTAACTGTGCGTTCCGGGCTTTGGCTTTGGCTTTGGCATTGGCATTGGCCTGGCTGTCGTTCGCGTTTAATTGCGCGTTATATGTAAACTTTATGGCGACAATAAAACCATGTTTACGACTGCCGCATGACAATGAACAGCCAGTTTATTAATACATTTGTGACATCAGTTCAGTTTAGTTCAACACGAATCGGTCACGGCGCAGTCTGCATGATGCGTTAAGAATTGTATAAGGACATTCGATGAACACTAGCCACGTGATGGCGCTTTACATGGCGTTCTGTCGGCTAGAGATTTACTATAATCCATTAATGCTTTTAGTTGCCTATGATATGTACATATAGACCAACTTAAGTGAGGCATAAATATATAGAGAAAGAGAAGGAGGAGCACAGCACTGTAGCGCTTGCACGCTTGGTTAATAAACGTGAGATACTTTGCCTTATCGTTCTTTGTGCATCTTATCTATAAAATGTTACCGGTCTAATTAGAAACTATGTCGTCTTGACGTCAGCATTTTCTATATGCTACCAATGCAATGTATAGATGAAGTTTTTTATTTCGTTATTGCGAAGTTTTGTTGATAATTCATTTTATTTTCTTTGGCTGCCAATCCAGTAAGAAAAAGCAATTTGTCATAAATTTTATAAACGTCATGCTGTCTGCCAGTTTTTTTGTTTGTTTGTATAAGATAGACAAATAAATTCGACTTCCATATAGTTCATGCATGAGAGTTTCTTGTGAAAACTTCATTTTTAATGGAACTAAACCTTTCAATCAAAAATAAATCATTTATCAGTTTCTGTTTTCTATAATTTTTATATTGGAGAGCTTGTTTATTTTTTAAATTGTTTGTTTTGCTCTAGTTACGATGCTTAAGCAAACACTTTGAATAAAAACGGGTACAAAAAGCGCCAAATACATTTGCCGCCAACATAGGCCACATACCTTTATAGAAGCTCTAGAGCTGTGTGATGTCCAATTTAAAAAAAAAAAATATTTACATATATCTTAAAATCGGAGCAACTTTGCCAGTTTCACTTTGAGCAACAGAACTGGAGAGAAGCGCCTGAATGGATTGGCTTCGCTGAATAATCAGAGGCATTTCGAAGTGAATTCTGAAAAAAAATATTAGATATTCTGGCAAAGATAAACAGAAAAATTGTCACTCAAAATGCGTTTCAGCTAAAATGCTACTAGTGACTATGTGATTGCTAAAAAAAAAAAAACAATATGAACTATGTTATGATGGCCAAATTTTATCCAAATGAATGTTTAATTTATAATTGAGTATAAAAAATGTGCTACAACATCCATACAGACGAACAGCACAATGGAGAAAGAACAGACGGACATTGCTATATCGACCTGATAGGCTGATCAATAGTACTACAGTTCTCACGGAAAATGCTTTCGCCTCTAATTCAACGCTGTGCAGACATAACCCCATGGGGACAAACACCGTCGTGTTTTCACGCACATACGAATGAACGCATGCCGAAGTCGGCTGCTTGATGTAAAAGAGAAACAAAAATTTGAATTAGTTACGTTGCCATGGGTCTTGTATTTTGGCACACTATACCAATTATGTCTCAGAGATGATTCACACTTTGGGTACTCTCCTATTGAACAGCCCTGCTGTAAGGGTCGCCCAGAAACAGAGCGGCAATATGTGGGCAATTTATTTGCAATAATTAAATTATTTATATTTTTTGTTTTTAATATTTACTTGATTCCTCTTATTTTAAAGTTTTGCCAACAAAAACTGTAACGAAAACACATTCAACTGATGTTTGCCAACATGTTTGCAAGTGCGCCCACAACAGTTGCAAGCATTAAGTCGCGCTGCTCGATCGACATGCACTACGATGTGAACACTGAGAGAGAGTGATTGAGTGAGAGTGAGAGAGATAGAGAGAGTGAGAGAGAGAGATAGCGAGAGCGAGTGTTGTGTGAGAAAGTCTTTGCGATTGGGTCGCGAACTATATGACCACTAAACCAAAAGCAGTCCTTATAGCCATTTGCGCGTTCCGAACTCTGACTGTTACGTTTTCACGCCTATATCGCTGAACCAATTTTCATGAATTTTGGTATAGAGATAGATGGGACGTTGGAGAAGGGCATAGGCTACTTTTTGTCTCGAAAATAATATGCAGGATGACAGTTTATATGGGGAAGCAATGATTTTTACAGTTAGTTATATAAAAATTCATCATATCTGTACTTTATGTAACAAATAAAGAATGTTTCTGCGTTGTACACTAATCAAGGAAAAGTTGGGAATGATTAAACATTTTTTTTTGTAAGGTAGGTAAGTAACCTTTGTATATATCTATTGGAAGGCTTAATAAATACTACTGCAAAGGGTCGCGAATAACGTCGCGAGCTAGTGTACAATGTTTGTAAAATTTAAAAATTATGACTGTATGGCCATTGATTTTATAGTCGTATTATGTTTCCGGTGGGCATGTCATTTAAAAAATTGTATAAACTTTATCTACGTAAGGTAAGTCTAAATATCCAAGTTTGGTGTCTGTAGCTCTTATAGAGCCTGATTATTATTTTGTCCAGACGTACGGTCGTGACTGTATCGGTTTCGATGCTGATGAAAATAGACTAGACTAAACTTTGACAAGTAATCAGCTGTTCAATAAATTGCGTTCGGCAGTTTTGTCTATACTTTGATATATTCGCAACATATTTTTGTCTACACTAAATTTTAATACACACACAAAAACTGTTATCGTCAGTTTATATGTATATATGTATGTACATATTTTCGATGAGTTGCCATGAAAATGTACTAAAAATAGAGCAGAAAATGCAAGTTGAGGTAAAGCTCCGGAAATTTGGAAACATTTTGACAAATTTATCTCAGCTGATTAGTTTAATAGGCGTTTACATACCTTGTTAGGACTTCTCTCATATGAATATTAAAAAAGTTATTTGTTTAAATAGAACACAAAGTACAATATTTCACGCGAATACTCAACCCGTTGATTTTGCTCTTAATTAGAGGCCATGGCGTGCCCCAATTTTATGTACGAGTATGTATATATTTTGAACGTTGGTAGTACGATTCTTTCAGATCTTGTCGATTTCTGCTTCTGTTTTAACGAAAAATCTGAGAATCGTCTGATTTAATTGCAGATAATGAACTAAAACCGCTCAATGAAATTTACCGACATTTTTCAGCTGATTATTTGGCAGTTTTTTCTAATTTCATGTGTAATTTACAGTAAACTGCACTTTCCCCAACAAACACTTGTTTTATAGGCTTAATCGTATGGATTTCATGTTATCGTTTAATTAATTTATTTTGAATTTTTCGGTGAAGGCCATAGAAATTAGATTTACTAATCGCAGAAATCATAAATCGTAAAAAGCGCTTTCAAATTGAAAACATAAGTAACAATTATATTGAGACATTTGTACGCTATTATGTTCAATAACTCAGCACTAGATAATGAAATTCTAATGAAAATTCTGCTAAAGTAAAAATGGAGTGCAATAATTTAACGCTAGCGCTAAAAGCGCAACAATTGCAATTAAGCGCATGGAACTTGTTGTACCCTGAAGGTTCGCAATCTATCAGCGTGCCAACGCGTAACTCAATGTCAGCAGTTGAGTATTCTAAAGTGAAAAACGAATGCCATGGTGCAAGTTATTTCTTGCAACTCTGCTGCCGTAGAAGCCTTGTAGCGTTTTGCATTTTTCGCACCGAAATACTCCATTAGAACAAGACTTCATATTGTTGAACGAGCTGATGTTGCAGCAGGAAAAATATTGTAGCTTGACAGCACATGAACGTAAAATAAACATTGATGATGTGCGCACATCCAACTTGAAAATACGCGTAGAAATGAAAAAGAATGTATTGCTTGAGTACCTCAACTATGTTGCAGTAGTTGCTTGGTTCAGAAATTCATATTATGCAGTTCCATTTTGCTACGCTGATGTTTGGAGTTTAGTTAAATTTGCTCATTTTATATTCCCTTTTATATATGCATCATAATTCATCACACGCACTATGGTGCCACTCATTCAAATTGCTGTTCTGAGCTTGGCAAATTGAAAAGAAATTTTATGCCAATCAATACGAACATAATTTATATGGATTTTTTCTTTTATACCGTGTACAATAAATATTTGTAACAAGGTATATTGGGGTTGTTGAGCGGTCAAAATATATCGTTATATATATTCGTGATCAGCGAGAAAAAGACGAGTCGATATATCCATGTCCGTCCGTCTGTCTGATAGAAAAGTTTTTTGCTTTTGCATGTAAACTTAACTCACGGTATAGGCTCTCTAGGCACCGCATTGCTACAAGAGTAACTTGAAACTTTAAACATTTTTTGTAAGAAAAACTTTTTTATTAATGTCAATATTAGGTTGAAATGTGATATGGTACCTTTTAAGAGACAGCCGTTTAACGTACATAGACAATTGGGCGTGGCCCGCCCACTTTTTGAGAGAGCCTCAATACAAACCCACTGTGCAATTTTATGTTTTTTTTATGAAAAAATCCTTCATTTAGATCAATATTAGTTTGAAATTGGATTTTGTGCATTTTAATGGACAACTGATTCATATACATATACAAAGGGGCGTGTCTCGCCCACTTTTTGAGGTGAATTTGTATGGAAAACGTCAATATTAACTTGTAATTCGATAGGGCGGCACCTTACACATCTACTACATCGCTTCATACACATCTACTAGTTGGCGTGTACCGGTATAGCCCCTATTTAAACTCCCACTTTTATGTATTACAATACTATTTAAAGTTTCGTGTGAATGGTATTAGAGCTTCATTCAAGTTTACAATATAATTGTAATTATAATAGGGCTTCCATATTTCCATGTTATATAGATATTTTTTTGTCGTACTTATAGAACTAAGAACTTCGTCACCTGTGACGATTTAACTAAAGCTGATCGACTTACTCTCTGTAATTTTTATAAAAATAACTAAAGCTGCTCGACTTACTCTCTGTAATTTTTATAAAACTAACTAAAATTATGAGGTTGTCACTCGAAATCCATGAAACCTATCGAATGTATTTTTGCTTTGTTTCTAAATTCTTATCTTAGAATTGTGAGATAGCTATGATATGACATTGGGTTATGGGTCGTTTGCAAATGGGCAAAGGGCAAAAACGATTCTTTTTGAAAAGGTATACGTTGTTTTGTGTATAGTTTATTATCTGTTGACAAGCGCCTGGTCGCGATATATATCAAAACAAATCATTAACCTATTTTTTTGCACAAGCTCCTACGAAAGAGAAAGACGATGCGTCCAAAGATGAGTTTTACGAGCAGCTGGAATGTTTCTACTTGTACAAATGTTGCATCAATCACGGTATCCAAATCCTGTATGACGATTTCAACGTCAAAATTTTAAGGGAAGGGTTTTTTGTTAAAACATTTGGAATATTTGTTTACCACGCTCCCCCTAGCAATGCAGAGAGGCTAATCGACTTTGCCGTAAGTCGGAATACCGGTAGCACCAGATCTATGGCTTACTATCGATAAAAGGACTCGTAATAAAATTAATCAAGTTGTGAATTGTTAGAAATGCCAATGATTCGAGGTCCTAACCCCGACTCGTACCACTACTTTGTCGGAGCCAACGACAATGCCTTCCAGACGCAAAGAAACGGAGCAAGAAGGGCGTGAGCTTTAGCAAATTGAGGTGTTATATGATATAAATTAAACTCTAAATTTTATTACTGATAAGCGTCTGACCGAAGGATTTAAGCTCAGAGTTTCTTTTGTAAGGACGAAAATAAAATTCTGATTACAGAAGCACAGGGATCACTGATACTATGGAGAAGTATTCTCCAACCTACTTGGGTACGAACTTTCGACGAAGGAAACAATGTCGCCAATATAAAAGTATTTCTACAAACATCAATTGATGATGGCTCTTTTGTAATGGCATTAGAAAAAGGTCGACTTATTAATTAAAAAGCTGAGGAATAACAAAGCAGAAGGATTAGATGAGCTGCCAGCTGAGTTATTCAACATCGGTGGGGAAAAGTTTTATGCACCAACTCTTATACATGATGTGGCCAGAAGAATGTATGCTCGAGATTGGAGTCTCATTCTTTGTCTTCTTATTAGGAAAGGCGGTATTGGATATAAAGTTCTTTCCTGAGCCATACACGGATATACTGTTAGGACAGTCTCAGCGTATCTTCAGACCAAAAAGGTCGACCAGTAATCAGGTTATTGCTCTACGAGATATTCTGCAAAACATCCGCAGTGTGACAAAGACACACACCATCTATTTGTCGATAACTAGACTGCTTTCGACGCACTGACAAAACCTTTGCCTTTTGACGCTTTCATATACATTAAGTGTCGCCAGAGTAAGAAAGAGCCTTTCTGAGCCCTTTAATACTAAGAGAGGTTTTATTTAGGGTGATGTTTTAACGTGCGACTTTATAACCCCCTGATGGAGTACATCCTACGCCGATGGGATAACCAGCAACATTAACGCCAACTTGGAGATCGGGCTAAGAATCACGCTTGCTATTCGATGTTACTTTCGGCTCAGTAAGCAAATTAGATGTAGAGCCTTCGCTCGAAGTAGGGGAAGAGGGTCTTGTATGAGGAACCCCAAAATTAATTGGTGTATAACGTCAGAGAGGGCGATTACCTTTTCAAACGAGCTGCTGCTATTGTTATCTTGAGCATGAATTCAAGAATCGAATTTTTATGAAGAATTTAATTTGCATTATAATTGAATTGAACTACGCTATGCAATTTCATGCATTTCTCAAACTCTTACTCACTCAATGTCCGTCTGTCTGTATGTCTATCAGTCTGTGCAACTCAAGGCCTATTGAACTTAATATCTATTGCATGTAAAAGCTAATTGGCATTTATTTCTTTTTAAATTTCATATGCTATCTATATTTCAACCCATCTGTATGTATGTATATTAATTATTTATTTATTTATTTATTTATTTTCAGTTTGATTCGTTTGAATTGATTTGTTTGCGCGTTTCCTAGAATTGTTTTTGTTGCCCAATGTTTTAGCGATAGAAAACTGAAAGCCGCCATAAGATAATTGTTTACTGTTGACTTTTCTCTTATTATTGTTTTCTGTTTCCTGAGATAACACTTTCGAATATACTCCGCGGGAATTACATTGGTTTCAGTTACGCCTTCTGATTCCTCAGTATACCTATAAACCAATATTATTATTATTAAAATGCACAGTTCGTTATATAGGCCGCTACATTTTCTTTGATCTAATTAAGTAAATGAGACACACAGTATAAAAATATATACTACATAGTTTGACTATAAAAACGCACTGGCACTTACAGACCTCATTAAGTTTTTGAATAGCATACAAGCCAAACGTATCGTGTGTGTTTTACTATTAAAATAAATAATTTATTAAATTAAAACTTATATTAAAATGTCTACGAACTTTAAATGTAACTTAGTACTACTACTGAGCAGCTGTCTACTGCTGCAGATTTGCCATGCAGAATTCAAACCCAGTCGCGCTGCTGCCGACGTTAGTTTAATGCAGTTCCTGGTTGCTACACAGGATGCACAACAGGATGATCCGAGTTTGACGCTGAAATGCTTTAGCGAGTATACACCGATCTTCACTGAAAATCTCGATACATACGAAGCCGAGTACCGTGCTTGCCTGCAATGGGCCGACAACAATCGCACCTATATAGACGCATTGTTTGCAACGAATCGCGATGGTATTGAGTCGGCTGCCGTTGGTGCCTGCCAATGGCTAGATGTTTGTCATAGTTTAAATTCGACGAAGGATGCATTCGATTGTTATGCTAGTGCGGTGAGTTGCATGCATGCATCCTGTGTAGTGTATCAAAAGCTTAATTCAATCAATTTTATTGAAATTTTCATAGGGTTCCAGTAATACCATGGTTATGTATAATATCTCAGCGAATGCATCTGATGCTTATGCTGCGATCGAAGAACGTTATCGTCTTGTTGATTTTGATCAATATCGTTGCACAAATGCCTCTGAAAATCGTTATGCGCAGAGTACAGCGGACACATACGAGCAGTTGCATTTATGTTTGAATGGCAAGGATAGGGCTACACCGACAACGCAGCGACCACCAAACACTGAGACAACCACTGAAGAATATCCAACTACAATTGAACCGAGTTCGCTGGAACCTTCTAATAATGTGACAACTACTACAACACAATCAGCAGAGACAACACCAACGGTTGAGCCACATAGTGTGATTAATAGTGCAGCCAAGGCAATCAATAGCGATTGGAAGAAGATTCTGGAGGAAATTAAAAATCGCATTGCACACTAAGAACCAAAATAAATTGCACAAGTTGAAAAATATCTACACAACATTAAAGTATAATATGTATCTATAAGGTGTATCTAAACCTAATCGAACTTTTAATTTAAATTATAGAACACGTAGCGCAATTTAGTATTAAATGTTGCTAATCGTTTGACAGGTTACAAAATGATACACGTTTTATTAACAGCAGTTTTTGTAGTTATGTCGTAAAAACATAATGGAGCAAAGAGCAATAGTTAAATTTTGTTTTAAACTCGGTAAAAAATTTGATCGTACTCAAGTTTACACGTGGTTTACACGATTTAAAAACGGCCGCGATGATTTAAATGATGATCCAAAACCTGGACGACCCGAAGCATCTCATCGTGCTGAGTTAGTGGAAAAAGTAAATGAAATAATTGCTATCGATGCAAATTTACCAGTGAGAATTAAGAAGAAGAATTAAATTCATCTTACTGTACAATCTACAAAATATTAACTGAATACTTGTTTTGATTCACATCATTTAAATGATAATCAAAAAATCGCTCGTGTAGAGACTAAGCGACAATCTGCAGAATGGAAGTCAAAAGACGAGCCAAAATCTAAAAAATTGCGTCTTCAGAAATCAAGAATCAAGACAATGTTGATAACTTTCTATGATTCGAAGGGTATCATACACAAGGAATTTGCTCCAGATGGTCAAACTGTCAATGAAGAATATTATTTACAAGTTTTTAGGCTGTTCTTAAATCAGAATCATTTTTTTGTAATCAGAAGCACCATTTAGTGATAATTACCGAAGTACACCTTATAGAAGGTATTGTTCTAAAAAAAAAACCTATTTTAGTGCTTTTAAATTTTTATTTTATTTTATGTAACAATTTTAAGATTTATCTTAGAATAAACATGTCTTTTAGATTGAAAAGGTTTAAATTTGAAGATACGTAATTTCAGTAGTTAAGATCGGACTACTTTAAATTAATATTTTTAGATTTTTATTATTTAGACACACACACATTTTTTAGATGAAACATCAATATAATTGAGTTAAAAAGTAATGCTAAGTTTGGACTCAATTCGTTTGTTTTTAGTTCTTTAATCTTTAAACAGAGTTTTTTTTTTAAATTTACTATATATTTAGTTAGTTTAAACATTAATATAATTGAGTTAAATAGCCAAGTGTAGAATCAAATAGTGTTTTTCTAGTACTACATAAAATTCAATTGTAAAGTAACATTTACACGGAATTGTTACTGGTTACCTATAATGTTTAAATATATGGATTTTAGCTGGCTCGAGGTCATTATGCATTGGGAATACATATTTCCTCTATGCGAAAGATAGAATAATGAATAACATTTTGCTAACACAGAAAAAATGATCGGCTTTCGACACACGTGTTTCAGGGTTTGCCAAACCCTTCATCAGTCGGACAGGCCGTACATTGCTAATGATTCCTTATATACAATGCTTAATTGAAAAGCGCGTTCTGTATTATACGATTTTTTCTGTTCAAGAATGATAATGACACTGGAAACGCGTAAACTTTCCCAACATGTTCTAGTGCAAGTTCATGCAAGTGCGGTCTCTTTCATTCTTCTGTGTTTTGTTATTACATTATCTCCTTATAAACAGCGCCATTGCCTACTAGCAACATTTACACTTTAATTTTAAAACTACAGAATTTTAGAATCTGACGCTTATTACCGTACACAAAGCGATGTACAAATTTAGCACTGGCTACTTTGCCTTCAGGCTTTTGACCAAACGCTCTTACACAAATAAATACTTCACTACTGTGCCCAAATCGGAATTCGAGTCTAGGGCTTTTGTGTTGCGGTGAACACAATTCGTAAGATTTTTCTTAGTACACTGCACCACGCTGGCTGGTTCTTTACATATTATATTTTGGCAAGCAACATCTTTCAACCCACTACCAATTGAAGTAAAGATGCTTAATGCTGTCATTTTTCCCCTTTGCTTTTAGCTTAACCATACATAACATTCTTATAATTAGTTACAAAATGTCATATATTTCAGAATAATTTTTATTTTATGTAACATTTTTAAGATATATTTAAATAGAACCATTTTTAAATGACTGCTCTAAGCAGCTTATGTTTTTTTAGTGTACGAGTATGTATGTAAAATAATATCGATATTGAAAGTTTTTGTGTTAAAGTTTTCCAGACAAAACTATCGATAACGGCAGTTGCTAACGAATCTTTTTCGAATAGCGTTCTTCTCGATTAGTTGCTCAGTTTGTGGTAGAGCTCTGCACGAGTAAGTTTTGAGCATCTGGATTCTTTTACTGGTGCGAAAACTTAAGTGTTTCTTTTTGATATTTTATTGGATTTTTTATATCGAATCATCTCTAGAAAATTACATCAAAATGCAACTCTTTCAGAATACCATTGCGGTTTGACGTAGTATTGCCTTAGTTCTTACAAGTAGTAGTGAAGATATGGTACTGGATCAATCCGGGACAGGACTATAAGAAAAATATATGATCCATTCAAATTTGGGAATCGGAAATTGCACCGAACTAAATCGAAAACTGATGATTTTCTGAAATATCATCAACCCGAATCTAATTTGAAGATTTTTGTAAGGAATACTTCCGGGAACCTATTGATTGTGACTATCACAGTCAATGGGAAAACGATGTCAATTTGAAAACTAAGTGGTCATATTTGTGTTATACATATAAATGTATCTAACTATGTTATACTAACTCGTGCAGTGCTCCAGTATGAATGTGTGTATGTATGCATGTGTGTATATATGTATGTATGTTTGTATGTATGTATATATGTATGTATGTATGTATGTATGTATGTATGTATGTATGTATGTATGTATGTATGTATGTATGTATGTATGTATGTATGTATGTATGTATGTATGTAAGCCTGTGAATTCTTTGCCACAAATCTGTACTAAAAGATGTTCGTGAAATACATAAAAGTTTGAGAGGAAAAGCGGTTGCGGCTTTGCGTGTTGGAAAAGTTCTATGAGAAAAGACTTTGGTCCAATCGCCATGGACCAATAAAGAATAAATTGCATTTGGATACATAATATTAGTTGTTATTATTTCTTATTGCATCGATTGTTTGTACTTTTTATGAATTTGCGGTAGTGCTATCGAGTCTGCCAATAAAAATGAATGGAGGTATTTTTTTTTTTTCAAATTTTTTGTACTACTGTACCCTAAACGGCTTGATGAATTTAAACATATGAGGTATCTTTATATTCGTCTTGATTTTGGGTGAGTGAGACAGCGTCTAATACTATATAGAATTTACGAATAAAGAGGATGTAATTTTTGGGTTTATATTTTTTATACGCTCTGCAGCCTTTGACATATGAAATAGCCGTTTAAGCTACAGTAATATTAATAAATTAGAAAAACCCGACTCCCTCTTTATTCGTAGATGTTATACAAAATATAGTATAACCTAGCCACTTCCGCAATCACGACGATTATAACGATAATTCATTTGTTAAAGTCCAATAGTGTGCCAAAGAACATACAGGCATACATTTCATTGTTTGCGTAGAAGCTTCGCTTCTGCCGGACGTCCCCAAATGACCGCTTTCTTTTTTGTTGGAGTTGTGTTTTTTGTTGTTTTATAATGCGATAATACTTTCACGTTTTAAGTTGAGTGAGTAGCTATACAATAAAAATATGTATAATTTGATTAGTTAAGATCGGATTACTTTATATATATATATATATATAATATATATATATATATATATATATATATATATATATATATATATATATATATATATATATATATATATATATATATATATATATATATATATATATATATATATATATATATATATATATATATATATATATATACTTTCATTGTTTACCATTGGTTTTGTTTTTAGGTCTATTTTTATACCATTCACACATAGTGTGAATTAGTTTGTCTGAAAGTTTGTAATGCATTAAAGGAGGCATCATAAAGTATATATATTCTTGATCAGCTCGACGGGACGAATCGATCTAGCCATGTCCGTCTGTGTGTCTGTCCGCCTGTGTGTCTGTCCGTCTGTATGTTGTTGCGCAGTTTTTAAGGACCAATTTTTATGCTATCCAGTTGAAATTTTGCACATACACTTCTTTTTATTGCAGTTTAATAGAGTGTCAAGAGTGACCCGCCACGCCCACTTTTTGGGGTAGCTCTTATACAAACTGACCGCCCACTTTTGACTTTTTGTATGAAAAACATTTTTATTGTAGTCATTATCAACTTAATAATTGATATAGTAACTTAAAGTATACTGATGCTTAACATATACATTAATGGGTGGGACCCGCTCACTATTTGGGGTAGCTCCCATACAAACCTATGGTCCACTTTTGACTTTTTGTAAGAAAAACTTTTTTATTAAAGTCAATATCATGTTGAAATACGATATGGTGCCTTTTAAGAGACAGCCGCTTAACATATATAGACAATTTGGCGTGGCCCGCCCACTTTTTGAGGTAGCCTCCATACAAACCCACCGTGCAATTTTGTGTTTTTTATGCAAAAATCCTTACACATCTACTACAACGCTTCGTACACACACATCTACTAGTGAGCGTGTACCACCCACTTTTTGGGGCAGCCTATATTTAAACCCGCACTTTTATGTATTACAATACTATTTAAAGTTTCGTGTGAATGGTAATATAGTTAACTTTTTTTCTTATTTATTATTTAAACAGTGTTTTGTTTTTTGTTATGTACTATAAAGTTACATATATTTTTATTTAGTTCAAACGTCATAATTGCGATAAATAGTAATGCCAACTATGGACTAAAATCGTATGTCTTTCTCTAATACTAATTCAATTGTAAAGTTGACATCTAAACTTTTTTATTAAAACTAACAAATTTGAGAATCTGACTCTCACTACTATACAAGAAGCAACTATTTTTTAAGATTGCAAAGCTGCATAATTTCATTAGTTATGATGGGAAAACATTAGATATATTTGTAAGCTCTGCTTTTGTCTTTAGTTTTGTTTTATTAGCTAGACAATGTTAATTTTTGGTTTAATTTATTTTAAATACTACTACTTTTTTAATGTTAAGATAAATATGAATGCCAAGTGTGGACTTCAACAGTATGTATTTCAATAGTTCTACATAAAATTCAATTGTAATGCTAAAATACAAACTTTTGTTTTAAAATTAACAAATTTTAGTATCAGACTCTCACAACAAAGCAAGAGACCATACAAACATTTAACACTCATTGAATATATTATTCGAGCTATAAGTTTATTAAATCCAATAATAGTAGGAGTAAAAGTGCTCGATGTATTATCGAATTCTTACAATTAATTGCAACACACTTAACAACACACTTAACAGCTCTTTCAACACAATTTTTAGACAAAACTGTTTATCGTAATATTTCTTCTATTTTCTTACTACCACGGTCTTATTTTATTTTAAAATCTGTTACAAATCTCTTTGAACGTTCATCTTGAGCAACTTTTTCACCATTCCTAATGTGGTACAAACATTTTTAGATGCGAATATGAATTCAAGTTGACATATATTCAATTAACTTCTTCCGACTACTACCATTAATTCCGATCGATAAGTACAGCCTTGACTAATCTCAGTTGATCAATAATTTTGAAAACCTACGAGAATTTTTAAGTGATTTTTACTTCCCATTGAAGTAAATATAATTTTTCCAGCACAAAATAATAATTCTGCCAGATAGCTGCACAAAATGTTGTAGAACCGACTGGCAATTACTTCGAATAAATATTCTTTAGTTTTTTAAAAATCCAACGTGTAAAAAAATGAAAAATAACTATAAAGTTATAGTAAAAGATCCTATACAACAATGCTCTATTATACCGCGTGTCTATAGTATCCTCTATAAAGTAATCAATCAAACCTTCCTCATCGATATTTATGGGTTGGGCTAGTTCAATTAGTGTACAAAACAATTCGTACATTTTTTTTATTCACTGATCCTGCCTACGCATTCTACAATATAACTCTACTGCTGACACTTTGAACTTAAACTCATCAATCAAAGCTGCTTTTAGCAACCTCCAATTGTTGATATGCGTCTGACTATGTATAAAAGCCTTAGCTGCACCACCTAGTAACTGCTTGGCATATACGAACAATTGCACATCAGTCCACTCAACAATTCGTGCGCAGTTTTCTAATTCTTTAATCCATGCATAAATGTCCTGGTTGTCTGAGCCGATAAATTGTGAAACACAGCCTTGTGTATTCTCGATTGCAAACCACGGGACTTGTAGGCGCAGTGCTTCATCTGCAATACTATACGAAACCTCATTCTGATGATTGCAGCTTCGAAGTTTTCTCTGCAAAACTCGCTTCCATCTAAGTGTGCTGTCCTTCAAACCATTAAATAGTTGTCGCAGTTTTGCGAATATTAGCGCAAAAATTAGGCAAACTTGCATATTGCAAAATATTTTAAATAAACTTTTGGAATTTAGACTTTACAATTTTTTAAATTATTTTCTGTTATTCTTTAACGTATTTGATTATGGTTACTTTCTCTTGTGGTTACTTTCTCTTGTAGCTTTTGAAGGACGCTTTATCGATATATAGGCTATTTGTGCTGTATTGTATTGTGGTGCTGAAACACAATGGTTAAACACACACACACACACACATATATACACGTAGGTCCGCACACCAAAGATCTGCAGCCGTTCCAAGTTGATCACGCCTTTAGTTTTTGGTTGTTTTAGATTTAAATTGCTTATTTATAATCGTGCACCACGATGTATGATACGTAGCTTCTGACAACCGAAAATCAACTGACTTCATTTACAGAATGCACTCTATTTATATGTCCAGCAGGCGTACCTCGCTTACTCGTACTTGCATTTTCTATGCCACCTTCTTCAAAAGTCCTACATTTCCTTAATTAATTTGAGAAATAAATCTTAGTGATTTGATGTAATTGGGTTTCAAGTTTTTAACATTTTTAACAACTAGTTTGAAAAGATCAATAGAATTTAGCTCATTGTAATAAAGTCACCAAAATGTTGTTCCGTAAAACGGCAAGTGGAGAACAGCGAAAATTTGGCAAATTTGGCAAACTTTTTCGATTAGTTTTATTTACAGAGCGTGGTCGAGTGTGTAAATTAATTTGAAAATAAAATAAATTCTGGTGTTTAGATCTAATTGGATTTCATTTATTTAACAATTAGAATAAGTAGTATCTAACTAACAAAACATCAACATAATTTAACTTACTTCGATAAATTCACTGAAATTTCTTTGATTCTGTGAGTGAAAGGGGGATGAAACTTTTAATAGTATTAGTTGTATGCATTTACAAAGCGCGGCCGTGTGCAGCACAAACTAGCATAATATCCTTTTGAATGCAAAGTTGCAGAAGGCGTTTTCTGTGATGCAGTAAAAGTTATAAAAGGACAATGTGCGCAGCAGACGCCGGAGATAGATGGTGCTAGGAATAGAAAGAATAACGAGAAAAACATTAACTATAGTGAATCCGATGCTTTAATACACTTCGTACTAGCAATTGTTGTGTTAGGTTTCGTTGCATGAATCCTATATTCACAGCTGGAATATATGGAAAATAGCATTTAAGAAATTAACTTTAAATGATATTTAAGAAACGGCAGAGCAGACTAGTAGGTTCTGTAGAAAGAGTAATTTTGAAATAATTAGAGAAATTTTTAAAGATATAATCAGAGACTGAATATAATTGTTATCAAAACTTTTTAAGTTGAAATCCATGATATGTGCGAATTATTTTAAATGAAATAAGACATTTTTTTTTTGGTTATCAACAAATTCACACAGAGTGTGAAATGCTATTATCAGTTTGTCTGAAAGTTTGTAACGCATTAAAGGAGCCATCGTAGACCCCATAACGTATATATATTCTTGATTAGTTCGACGAGACGAGTCGATCTAGCCATGTCCGTCTGTCTGTATGTTATTGCGCATTTTTTGGGGACTAATTTTTATGCTATCCAGTTGAAGTTTTGCACATACACTTCTTTTTATTGCAATTTATTATAGTATTAAGATTGACACGACACACCTACTTTTTGGGATAGTCCCCATACAAACTCAACGCCCACTTTTGCCTTTTTGTATGAAAACTTATTTATTTAAGTCAATATCGTGTTGAAATACGATACGGTACCTTTTTATAGACAGCCGCTTAACATACGTAGACTAGTGGGCGTGTTCCGCCCACTTTTTGAGGTAGCCTCCATCCAAACCCACAGTTCAATTTTTTGTTTGTTATGAAAAAAATTCCTCATTTAAATCAATATTAGCTTGAAATTTGATTTGTTGGATTTTAGTGGACAACCGCTTTATATAGTACATTGAGGTAGACCCATATAAACCCACAGCTCCCTTTTATGCATTTGTATGGAAAACGTCAATGTCAACTTGAAATTCAATATGGCGGCATCTTACACACCTACTACATCGCTTCATACACATCTACTAGTGAGCGTGTAACGCCCACTTTTTGGGGTAGCCCCTATTTAAACAGACTGTGTATACGAAGTATACTTAATTGAGAAAGTGTTACAATGCTCTTTTTGACCAAAAACAAATTTGTACTTCACAAGAAAATAAAATTTTGTTGACTACATTATTTTCGGATTCAATCGTGACATTTATGATTCTACAATGTTATTTTAAATGCGTTGCAAATTGCCTTACAAAATAAGTATACTTTTCGCACTAACTGTGAAGAGCATATCGTGTAAGAAAAATTTAAAGTAATATAATCTTTATTTTATTTTTGCTACTGTTTATTTTTACACTGTGATGCGTTAAGATGCTGAAAAGATGTAGATAAGTAGAGGTAGACAGAGAGAGAGAGAGAGAGAGAGAGTGAGAGAGAGAGAAAGAAATAGAGCCGCAGCGGAAACATTGCGTTAATGGCAAAAAAAAAAAAGAAGTTAGATAAA
This sequence comes from Leucophenga montana, assembly GCA_035044765.1. NCBI lineage: Eukaryota > Metazoa > Arthropoda > Insecta > Diptera > Drosophilidae > Leucophenga > Leucophenga montana. Next base: position 166,118 of record JAWNNQ010000337.1, on the reverse strand, counting down.
TATTGACGCCAGCAAGTTTTCTTTGCAGATTTTAAATTACATTAAAAATAGAAAAAAAAAGAGTTGCGTAAATGAGAGCAGAAAGGTAACTAAGCTAATTTTAATTAACGTTGCAATTTGAACTTGTAACGCTTCATTATCTGCCAGAGTCCGCTTGGGGTTTTGTTAAGAAAATGTTCCAATCGCTAAGGCAACACAGCTAAGTTTTGATTTAGCTACGTAAATATAATTTCATGTTGGCCTTCGTGGCAAAATTTCTGCAAAAAAAAAAAAAAAAAAAAACAAAAAAGAGGAGAAAAATACGCTAAAAAACTAAAACATAAAACGGAAAACTTGCAACTTGCAAATCAATTTAAAAAGTTTTACACGGTTTGTCAATATATTTGCAAGACACTTTAATTCAAAAGCTTTGTACTTGAGTTTCTTTTCACTAGTTACTAACAATTTATTCAATTTTAAACTTCGTACCACCTTACGTGCTCCAATGTGGAGAGGATCTACAACTACCTACCTATGTACAACTACCAGCATCGAAGTTGTAAATAGCGTTAATATCTTATACATTGTGCATTCACTCGCCGTGTGTTGTAGTGCCTGCACTGTGGAAGAAGAAGATGTGGTGCAATGTTAAAAGAATACTTGTCGACGCAGGAAATGCATACTTAAGTACTCACGTTGTCAGCAAGTTGTGCAAACGAAAAGTATCTGAATGGCATGCAACTCACACCGAAAGCAATTAAGTTATGCAAATTAAGAATTCAGTTTGTACTGAAGTGCTACGCATACGCAACTGGAAAGTTTTAAACTAATCTAAGCTGAACTGGCAAGTTAGTTAAATATTGTTAAAATACGTCATGAAAAATAAAAAAAAAAAAAAAAATATTATTATAAATAAGGTTTTTTTTATTTATTATCTTTTTATTTGCCATCAGTTCGATGCAGGAACTATATTCAAGGTGGTGGTGAATTTGAAGACGCTTCCAATTAAGGAGATAAACAATATTTGCAGACTTGAAATCAGGTGCGTGAATTATTTAACTGCGTGCGGAACTATTTCTAGATTATTCATTTAACCCTCCCCCCCTTTTTTTTCCAAACTTCGAATAGTATTTTCAAAAATAGGCGAAAATCGGTGCAAAACTGAGTTTGTAAACGATTAGATACGAAAAAACATATTTCCCAGTATAACCGTTGTCTTCCTTTATGCCCTTGTAGGCGGATTTTTCCAAAACCCCATTAAAAAGGAAACTGTTGTTCAGAAATCATCTTTCTAGCATTAGCGGTTTCCGCTCTGCGTTGATGAATTAGTCAGTCGGATATATATAACTATAGATTTTAGTAGTTAAGTCTCTTGTGGTTTTACATGAACGCCTACCGTGATAGTTTAAGCTAATGGTTCTCTTAACACATGTTGCCGACAAGGGCGGAAGTCACAGAATAAATTCTGTAGATCCCAATCTCGAGATAAAGCTTGTTTTGGCCATCGATCTCCCACCTTGGTTCTATTTAGTGGTTTGCGACTATTTTTAAAAACGTTTTCTCTTCGGTTTACAATAATATAGAACTGTCTTAGTTGCAATGCAACTCCACATCGGGTATACGAAGAGACTCTATCCGCATTGGATATAAAGTCAGAATGAACCATGATTCATTGGGCTGCTGACTTCCCGTAGCACACAATCAACCATCTGTTCGGTTTCGTACGATATTTTGTATCCAAAACATAACTGGCTAGCTGGTTACCATTAACATTTAGTTACAAATAACTCCAGTTGAACAATGTAGGCAAGTGAAGTGATGCAAGAGTGCCTAAGCAAACATAGTCTGAGTACCACTTCACTTTCGTGACACACAAGTGAGCCACATGGAATGTACCAAAAGGTAAGCTTTTGCAGCATCGTTGCAACACCAACCCAGCACTTCATGTAAACTTAAGGTAACTAATACGGGGACACCGTAAGCTGAGCTGGAGTTACTGTAGACAACACTCAGCGCAACACCGTTCTCCAATAAATGAAGCTGCACTGCACTGTATCCGTTTTAGAGCTGCAAGGACACTTGCTTGCATCTTTAAACACATAGATTCCTTCGCCATTTAAGCCCTAAGACCACTCACCATTTTTCTTCACAAAATTAACCGGTTGGTTCGTCCAAGAATCACACGCCATAGAAGCTGCAATGTAACTACCAGATAGGTACACACGGTTACGGCATGCAATCCGAGAAAGAGTATAAGTATGCATGTTATTCCCCCTGCATGCCCTATTGGAGACAAAATTTAAATTTTATATATTTTATTCGCTTCGCTCGGTTACTATTCGCCATAACTGCAGTATGGTTTTCCTATATATGCAGCATGTTTCCATCTAGCTCTGCGTGGAAAATGTAACTTCTGCTTGCTGCAAAAATAACGCTATCATCATGTATTGTAGGATACTGATTGTGCGATACCTAAATCCGCCTCGCTAGATAGATTTTAGTAGTATTATAATTTGACACTTCAAATCGTATAACAGCTATATATGTGGTGGGGTTCTATGAGACAACCCGTAAAATTGGGCGGGACACGACGATTAATATATATGTTAAAGGTTTGTCTATAAAAAAAACAGCCAACTGAATAAATTACACAGAATAATTAAATTAGCTGCGGATTTCAAACTTCCAGCTTAAATTGAAAACTGTTAAAAATTCACAACTAGTTTAAACAAGCTCCTTTGTTTTTCTACATTAGTTGTTCTTCACTTTTTAGTTGTTCTTGACTTGCTAATACTTACAGCTATACTGCAATGGAGTATTATAAACATAAACACACTGAAGTCACTTCATTCAGTAGTAATGCAAAATATGAACTTACAAGTATAGTTCATAATGCAGAAGCTCTCTTACTGTTTATCAAGACTAAATTTGTAGTCTACAGACAAATACGACTACATTAACTCATTCATCAAAATGTCAAACTTAAGAAGCATATTCTTCCTATTAGTAATGTTTTTCATACATACTAAATTATCTTCAATCTAATTAAACCTTTTGAAATTTATAAAATTAGTGACACTTCTAATCATAATATTTTGTAACCAAAATAAATTTCAATATTTCCCAAAATCCCCAAAACTGAATAAACTAACTAAAAATATTTAAAAATACTGACAAATTCTTGGAATCGACAATACCAGTTGTTTGCAGTCTACTTATAGACAAAATTTACAATGCACGGTTGCGCTTCGTATATTTGGTCAGCCAGCGTGATAAGGGTGCCGGGATGTTATGAAATTATTTATTAAAAAAAGAAAAAAAAAAACGACGGAATTTGAAACTTCTGAATGAATCAGCACACGTCTATTATCTGGACTTGTGATAAGCGGCCTCGATGTTGAAGACATCGTTGTGATTTTCAGATATTTGTGATGATAAGAAAGTTAATTGCGACCGATTGCGCTTGATTGAACTTAGTTGTATGAACTACGAGTGTGAAGTCTGTGTACACAAATCTTTATGGGAACAATAAAGAGACATGTCCCGATTAATTGCTTCACAAAGTTACTGATTCGTAGACGAACAGCCAAATACAGTGTTACGGTAATGACGAAAATATATACTTAATTATAGACGAAAACAAGGAGACACGTTAACTTTGATGTAGATTTCATGGTGGGTTTGTATAGGGGTTACCCCAAAAAGTGGGCGGACCACGCCCATTAGTCTATATATGTTAAGTGGCTGTCTATAAAATGGCACCACATTGCATTTCAACCTAATATTGACTTAAATAAAGAAGTTTTCATACAAAAAGTCAAAAGTGGGCAGTAGGTTTGTATGGGGGCTACCACAAACATTGGTCGGGTCCCACCCAGTAATGTATATGTCAAGCATCCGTCCACTAAAAGTTACCATTTCGTTTATTAAGTTGATATTGACTATAATAAAAAAGTTTTTCATACAAAAGGTCAAAGGTGGGCGGTGGGTTTGTATGGGGCTACCCCAAAAAGTGGACGTGCCAGGTCAATCTTGATATTCTATTAAATTGCAATAAAAATAAGTGTATGTGCAAAATTGTTACTGGTTAGCAATAAAATTGGTCCCTAAAATTGCGGAACAGCATACATACAGACAGACGGACAGTCAGACGGACAGACAGACGGGCAGACAGACGGACATGGCTAGATCGACTCGTCTCGTCTCGTCGAGCTGATCAAGAATATATATACTTTATGGGGTATATTATGCCTCCTTTAATGCTTTACATACTTTCTGACAAACTTATAATACCATTTCACACTATGTGTGAATGGTATAAAAACTGAAAGTAGTTAGAGTGTTTCATATAACGTGTGACCCAAGAGCTTTGATAGTTTTTTCAGAGATATTTATGATATCCAAATGTCACAACATTCAATATAGTTTGCCATTTCATCATGTTTCGTTTTAAGCTTCCCGATGGTTTGGAAATTATATTATACGAAGTATTATTGAAATTCCGGCTCGGTTGTATTTGTTTAACGTGAATTTGTTCGTTATCGCTGCCTCACTGAGCAGGCACCGTGAGATAACCTCGGGCGTGGATACATTCTTTTCATCTTAAACCACCAAACAAAAAGAGGGAAAGAGAGCGAGAGAGAGCGAGAGAGAGAGAGTGAAAGAGTGAAAGATGTTCGAAGTGGTCCGCACAGTGGACCAAAATCCAATAAACTTGGCCAGAAAGCTAAATCCAGAAATCATGGGTTCTATGTATGCTTTTGATGTTGCTGATTATGAATCTGATATAAAATTTCAGAAAAGAAAATGACGGATCCGACTTCTTTTTGTATAAAAGTTATTGAATCGATACGCAATTTAAGTATACAGGTGATTTTGAGGTCGCTTATTACGAATCTGAAGTAAAATTTTCTGATGACAAAATGGAGGATGGGATACGATACTGAATTCAGATTTTCAAAATTCAAAATGGCGCATCTAATATGGTGGATAAATTTTATAAAAGGTTATTTTATATTTTCAATGCTCAGAATGGATTTCATGATATTAATACTGAGTAAGTATTGCTCAGTTATATTTTTTGAGATTTCATAACATGACAATAAATCTAGAATAGTTAAATCTGAATTCAGTATCGTAATTAGCGAAATCAAAATCTCCTAAATATATTTTTCCTAGTTTTATGTTCTCTATTTTGTTTTTTAAAGTTTTGACATCAATACACCATAACTAATAATAATATAAGTTCGCTATTTTGGATTCGCCATTTATTTTTTCTCGGAAATTTAGATATCAGATTCGTAATCAGCGACCTCAAAAACATGTAACCCATGAATGTTTGGGGATATTGGCCACCATTTTTGGTGTTTTGGGCAAGAAATTTTTTGCCTCGGCAAGATAATATCCTTTTTGAAAAAAATTTGCAGCCAATTGTTACATAATTAAATTAATAAATGAATATACTACAAATCCAGTATGATATTTACCGACAGATAAATACTGTCTATGTCAAAATCGATGTTTTAAAATTACAATAACTAAAATCATTTAAAAAGTTCGAGTACCAATGATTACCAACTGTCCAAAATATCTACTTGTTTGGCAACTCTAACGCATTTTTCACACATTTTTAAATGAAGTTTTTGTTAAACATAAAAATCGATCAAATTTACAATATTTTAAGCTATTTCCCAATAGTGTTTTTTTTTAACGATAATTTGAGTGTGAAATTAGTCATAGAAATAGGCGTACTTTGCATTACAATTATGAGGCTATACGAAGCTGTAGATACATTTTGGTAACGGAATATTATTTACAGAACATTCGAAAAAATTAACATTGGCCAACTTTTATTTTTCGAGTTTTGACCATATTTTTTGGTTTTGTACCACTATGCGCAGTAGCGACAAGTATAGAAAAGGAGCCTGAAGTGTCGGATATACAGGTTTTCATGTAGAAATTGACCGCAACTGTTAAATTTTACTTATTTTATGTTTCAACCATGGAGACTTCAACAATGGATTACTAAAAGTCCACTTGGAACTTTTCGCAAAAGAAGTCACAGGTTTTGCTTGTACATGGAAAAGTATATTTGAAAGGGCAATCTATTTATTTATAGCTGTTATAAAAAACTATTGTATTAGCAATTGTAATTATTATTTAGGAACGAGTGAGACAGCATGAGGTGTAGATATGGAGAGTTCTGAAGAAAGCAGACGCTTCAAGAGTGTAATAAAAATTCGAACGAACGAAAACTGAAAATTGTCCAAATATTTTTCTAATTACTATTTTCTTCATTAATTTTCAATTGCCCAAGATTTCGGCAAGAACATTTCGGAGAATTTTTGATTGAAAAAATATGCGCATGCAAGATTTATTTAGATATTTATATTTGATTAGATTATTTCCAGTTTGTTATTGTCCTCTATGCGATTAGATTAGACTCATCAAATCTGCTACGGAATTCGATAATGACCTATTCATAGTAAACGGATAATATTTAATCAAGAAAACTCCAAATGATATATTTTTACTGTTGATATTCAGATAGTTACCGAGAAATTGTTATTGAATCATAATGCAAATATTATCACTTACAAGTGCAGTATAAAAATGTATAATATAGACGAGTTTTTTTTGCGAACTGAAATCTTTTGTAACAATCAAAAACACAATGAAACAATGAAAAACGGGAAAGAACGCGGCCTAGTATCACTTTACGACATATTTTATAGACGTCTTCATTGGAAATGTTCTGACCATAGCACGTTGGTTGCCACGAAAAGTAAAATGCTGTTGATAAGAAAGATAATAATTGTCGTTCGAATACAGAATGCTTTATAATTGCTGTACGATGAAATCTAAGACAATAACAAGGCAGTAGATATTTATTGGCAATATTATGAGCCTTTGATGAACGAGATAGAGTAAGGTGCGCTGCTATTATTCTCTATAAAAACAAGAGCAGCACAAGAATTTGGAAAAGTACGTCAATCGCGCTTGAAACGAACGAACGAACGAAATAATTCGGTTGGAGTGAAAAATTATTTAAAAAAAAAGGTGTATATTTTTTAAAAATAAAATAACAGCTGATTTGAATTAAGTGTGAATGAGAATATGTTCGCACAAATCACCATTTTGTTGCTTGTCGTCGGTATTTGTACCGCCGCAATTGCGAAGCCCAAGAAGAATACAGATTTCAATCTAATGCAATTCATGGTGAAATCTCGTCATCTGAGTAATCAGAATCCATCGCGTTCATTGGCTTGCTTCGATTATTATATTCCGCTATTGAACGATATTACCGATCAGTATGAACGGGATTATACTGCATGTTTAGACAAAGCTGCAATTGCCCAGGAAAGTATCGATGCTGGCACACAAGAGGAACGGCAGCAGATCGAAAGTTCGGCAAAAAGCTCTTGTCAGGCTTTGCAGGTGTGCAGCGCCCATCAGGATTCGATTTCGTACTTTGAATGCTATTCGCAAACTGTGAGTAAAACATTGTAGAATGTAGTACAAATTATTATTAATTTGTCTTATTCCTTGTAGGGTGGTGAAAACTCGAAAACTATGTACACAATTTCGGCTGACTCTGCTGAGATATTGGCTCAAGTTCGAGAGGAATACCGCACAGTCGAAGTCGATCAATATAGATGCACAAATGCTTCCGAACGTGCTTATATCGAAAACACTTCCTCGACTTATGAGCAATTGAATAATTGTTTGATGGGTTTATCAGCAGTACCCACGACTACTCCACAACCAACCCCAGACGACACTACCGCACCGGGAAATACTACATCTGAAGGCTGTTCTTCTCTAGAGCCTGAAAGCACTACAACTGAGCAAGTTGGGCCCACTACTACGGAGGTACCCACTGAAACTACTACTCCTGGAGGCTCATCACCACAGGAACCTGAAACTACCAATCCCGTAGCTTCTTCTACAGAGGAACGTGAAACCACTACTCCGGAAGGCTCATCTCCACAGGAACCTGAGACCACTACTCCCGTAACTTCCTCTCCAAAGGAACCTGAAACCACTACTCCTGAAGACTCATCACCACAGGAACCAGATACCACCACTTTAGCAGCTTCATCTCCAGAAGAAACTGAAACCACTACTCCACAGGAACCTGAGACCACTACTCCTGAAGGCTCATCTCCACAGGAAACTGAGACTACCACACCTGTAGCTTCTTCTCCAGAGGAACCTGACACCACTACTCCTGAAGGATCATCTCCACAGGAACCTGAGACAACCACTCCCGTAGCTTCTTCTCCAGAGGAACCTAAAACCACTACTCCAGAAGGTTCATCTCCACAGGAACCAGAAACCACTACCCCTGAAGGCTCATCACCACAGGAACCTGAGACTACCACACCTGTAGCTTCTTCTCCAGAGGAACCTGAAACAACTACTCCTGAAGGATCATCTCCACAGGAACCTGAGACAACCACTCCCGTAGCTTCTTCTCCAGAGGAACCTGAAACCACTACTCCTGAAGGATCATATCCACAGGAACCTGAGACAACCACTCCCGTAGCTTCTTCTCCAGAGGAACCAGAAACAACTACTCCAGAAGGCTTATCACCACAGGAACCTGAAACAACTACTCCAGAAGGTTCATCTCCACAGGAACCTGAGACCACTACTCCTGAAGGATCATCTCCACAGGAACCTGAGACCACTATTCCTGAAGGCTCATCTCCACAGGAACCTGAGACTACTACTCCTGTAGCTTCTTCTCCCGAGGAACCTGAAACCACTGCTCCTGAAGGATCGTCACCACAGGAACCTGAGACCACCAATCCAGCAGCATCTTCTCCAGAAGAACCTGAAACCACTACTCCGGAAAGTTCATCTCCACAGGAACCTGAGACCACTACTCCTGAAGGATCATCTCCACAGGAACCTGAGACAACCACTTCCGTAGCTTCTTCTCCAGAGGAACCTGAAACATCTACTCCAGAAGGCTCATCACCACAGGAACCTGAGACCACTACTCCTGAAGGCTCATCTCCACAGGAACCTGAGACTACTACTCCTGTAGCTTCTTCTCCCGAGGAACCTGAAACCACTGCTCCTGAAGGATCGTCACCACAGGAACCTGAGACCACCAATCCAGCAGCATCTTCTCCAGAAGAACCTGAAACCACTACTCCGGAAAGTTCATCTCCACAGGAACCTGAGACCACTACTCCTGAAGGATCATCTCCACAGGAACCTGAGACAACCACTTCCGTAGCTTCTTCTCCAGAGGAACCTGAAACATCTACTCCAGAAGGCTCATCACCACAGGAACCTGAGACCACTACTCCTGAAGGCTCATCTCCACAGGAACCTGAGACTACCACTTCTGTATCTTCATCTCCCGAGGAACCTGAAACCACTACTCCTGAAGGCTCATCACCACAGGAACCTGAGACCACCACTCCAGCAGCATCTTCTCCCGAGGAACCTGAAACCACTACTCCTGAAGGATCATCTCCACAGGAACCTGAGACCACTATTCCTGAAGGCTCATCTCCACAGGAACCTGAGACTACTACTCCTGTAGCTTCTTCTCCCGAGGAACCTGAAACCACTACTCCTGAAGGATCGTCACCACAGGAACCTGAGACCACCACTCCAGCAGCATCTTCTCCAGAAGAACCTGAAACCACTACTCCAGAAAGTTCATCTCCACAGGAACCTGAGACCACTACTCCTGAAGGATCATCTCCACAGGAACCTGAGACAACCACTTCCGTAGCTTCTTCTCCAGAGGAACCTGAAACATCTACTCCAGAAGGCTCATCACCACAGGAACCTGAGACCACTACTCCTGAAGGCTCATCTCCACAGGAACCTGAGACTACCACTTCTGTATCTTCATCTCCCGAGGAACCTGAAACCACTACTCCTGAAGCCTCGTCCCCACAAGAGCCCGAGACTACCACTCCCGTAGCTTCTCCAGAGGAACCTGAAACCACTACTCCTGAAGGATCATCTCCACAAGAACCAGATACCACCACTCACGTAGCCTCCTCTCCACAGGAACTAGAGACAACAACTCATGAAGCGGTTACTGAGGTCCCCCATTCATTGTTCTCATCCGAAGAAGACGAAAATGCGGAACTGTCAACAATTAATCGCATTGAAAAGTTTCTCGGTAAATTGAGAAAGCACTTAGGACGCAAGCATAATTAAATTAATGCAGATTAATGCTTACGAATTATTTCATTCAGCTTTAAAACCAAATATACACATGTACATAAGCGTACATAATAGGCGAATATTTCTATAAAGTAAAGATAAAACTAAATTATTTATTTAAAACCAGGCAGTCATATAGTTTATCAATATGTTTCAGCTAATCAGAGTTTTATGCGATATATTTTAATTTTAGTATTATTGGCACTGTGACTTTTGCAGTTCTATTATGATCGTAGTCTCTACAAACAAAACATCATCCTGCCGCTTTAAAGAAAATGACGAGGTTCTTTGTGCTTAGTGTATGGATAGCCCTTCTTATCACTTGATAACTGCTAAGATAAAAATGTCATTTAAGTTTTAAATGTACCTACAAAAACTATATATCATTCTCAGAGTGTTGTTTTTGAGTCCATTGCGGATTTTTGATCTTTTGTTGGGCCTAAACTTTGTTTTCCCTGTCTTATACACTAATAGTTCTCCAAAAATATATCTTTGTCTTTGTTCTCTTCCTCCTTTATTAGCACTCTAAGTGTTCATGGTTCTAGTCCGCAAAAGTGTTCTGGGAGTAGCTATCCTCTTTCATGCCAAGTTATCTACTTTCTCGTTCCCTGCTTTACCCGCGTAACCAGGTATCCAGAGGTATACAGACTAAGTTTGTTCAGTTTTCTTGAAGGGTATCCTTTAGTAGTATTGACGTGAATGCTCTTATAGGATGGATTTGCTAAATCCTCAACGAGTCTAGTATTTGTGCCAGCCAGCTTGTGAAAGTGGGATGTACACTTCTTGTTTTGGAGTTCCCTTACAACTTGTCCATAAAATCGCAAATATAACTATTTTTGGATTTTGTGGTATAAAGCAGTTTCGTTGAATCCTCCAGACCAACACCAACACCGTAATAACAACGTTATCATGTCGCAGCCACAGTATTCCCCGAACATGAACCCCTGCGACTCTTTGCTGTTCCCAAAACTGAAAAGACCCATGAAAGGACTGAGTTTTGTCACGATTGAGGAGTTCTCTGGAAGGGTTCAAGGCCATACCAAAAAGTGCATATCAGAAATGCTTCGATCATTTAAAAAATCGGTGACACAAGTGTATTATATCTGAGGGGGATTGCTTTGAAAGAGACAAAATAGATGCTGATGAACAAATAAATATTTTTCAAGAAAAAATAAAAGTCACATTTTTTTTTTTTTAAAAGACCGATTGCCAGTCTACTTATAAAGATATTACCTTATTTTATTTACGCAAATACTACCAGAAAGTGAAAACTGGAACAGGGCAGTTTAAGTTTCACCTAAGCTATAAAAAACTAAAATATCATAGTTAGAATGTCTGTGGTAAAAGGAAAGAACATTTATTTTCAATTTGATACTTAGAAATACGAATTTGAATAAATATTCTGGCCTGTTCCGATTCTCATTTTGGGGAAGTGAATTCTATGAAAAGATAATTTTTTCATGCTCGGAAGAACTTTGCGATACAAATCTACTTAAAATTGTGCAAATGAATTTCATATTTCTTATGAATGAATTAAAAGCGTAAAATCATACCAAACAAGAAAAATTTACCATTATGTCCAATTAACTTTTGCAAAATGTGAGAACCGGAACCAAATTCTACTTTTTTTTAGAGTGTGATATGTTGGGCTAATTATCTATTCGCACACGTTTTGATATTTTTAAAGTGTAGTACGAATATATAGCGAATACTCTCATAGTTATATATATACTACTATATCTTAAGTTGCTCTTTATCTTCATCCAGTTTTATCTTATGACTTACTTGGAGACCTCGTTTAGTCACCTTATCTACAATTCATTGTACCCTTCATATTTGGTATGAGATTTGGTATTCTTGGTTTGTCAGTAATTATGAAATTACGTTAGACGCGCCACCTCGAGTCACCATGAAATAATAATTGTCGGACATAGCTTCGTTTCTATTTCGTGTTGGATTTCCAATTCATTTTGTTAACAGTGTTCTGAATTGATGCCAAAAGTAGTTATCAGTGTTTTTAAATACGCAAAGTAAAAATCAGCTGTTTTATTTTTTTCTCTACACTTATTGGCCGTGCACGTCCATTTCGTATTTTCTCTTCAGTTTTTTGCTATTTTATTTGAATTTTTTTGTTAGCTACATAAATTGCTAATCTAGCACATATATCCACGGTTTTATACATTTTAGATAAGTGTTGTAAATGCGATTTTGCTGACACTGGTTAACACTGAAAATGTAGCTGTCAAATTTCTTGAGGCTCGTTTGACCATAAAGTAATATTTTTATGTGATATTTCAACAGTTGCATGAAACACAAGTTATATAACATGATACGAAAATTTAAGACCGTGTGAGCAGGCCATTACGTAACATTTCTCAAGTTATTTTTAATAGTGATAAATATAAAAATAATCAAATACTTGAAAAATCATATGATATTAAAAATTAGAAAGATCCAATAATAATTATTATCAACAGGTTTTGTAAAACTTGTGGGTATTGTGGTATTGGCCATCATAAAAGTCAATTCTGGGATAACTTCTGGAAAAAAACTAGGCCCAAGCCATATAACTACGTCCTGAAGAGCTTCCATGCGTACTGAATGTATGGTAAAAGTTTTTTGCGAATTGATGCAGGGATAATTGAGGGGGATTTAATAAAACAATTAGGTTTTCAAGAAAAATTTTTTCTGGGTACCCTGGAAAAAAAAAACCTGATGTCAACCTGAAAGGGCATACAAATTCCGGTTTAACAGAATCGATGCTTGTTAAATTGTATTTCGTATTAACGTGAATCCAAGCTATTTCCTGGTAGTCGAGATAGCGACTAAACAAAAAGCTAATCAATTAATATATATAAAAACTTAATATTGGGCAGCAAAAACAAACATAAAAAATATAAACCTCAACCTGTGACTATAATTAAAAATTGTTGGCGACTATAAAAGTCCTAAATTGATTTACTAGCGCTTAGTAATTGCAGTGATTGCGAAAGTTTCGGAACGTTTGAAGAGTGTATCTACTATTTAGTGCGGTGAAAAAAATTTATTTGACATGTCTAGAATTGTTGCTTTCGCGTTGTGCCTTCTGGTCGTTGGCACGAATGGACGTACCGTCGTCGATTTTCAGCCACTGCTCGTTCATCAGCAGCAGGCATTCCGTCATCTAATGTCCGGTCAAGCTGCCAGTGATGATCCATTATTGATTAATAAATGCTTCAACAATTATTTGAGTGATCAGACTGAAGTTGTAACTAATTACAATACTAATTATAATGGCTGTGTGGAAACTGCTCAAAATGCTAAGGATGAGCTTACAGCACAGAATTTTGCACAGCGTGAAGATCTCGTGTCGCGTCAAAACGGCATGTGTGAAACTCTGACATTTTGCGAGCGCTATGACGATGGTTTTGAGTTCTTTGATTGTTACAGCACAGCAGTAAGTTGATGTTTTGTTGATTATCGAATAGGACTTCTTTTTTTTAGAAACATTTCTTTCTTTTCTAGTCTGCCAACAGCTATAAAGTTATGTTCACTCTGAACAGCGATGCCAATGCAGAATTCAATTATATAAGCGCACGCTACAGTGTCATTGAGAATGATCAATCCGCTTGTATTGACGAAGCACGTGTTGATTATGCTAAACGTATGGATGTAGCCAATGAAGATTTGCAGACGTGCCTCAATGGTGGAGGCATTACGACAACACCAGGCTCTACAGATACCACAGCTGATACTACTCCAACTCCTACAGATACTACCACTGATATTACATTAACTCCTACCACTGTAACGACCACGGATACCACACCGACTCCCACAACAGTTGATCCCACTGATTCTACTGCTAATACCACACCAACTCCTACGGATACAACACCAACTCCGACCACGCTGCCTCCCACTGATACCACACCGACTCCCACAACAGTTGATCCCACTGATTCTACTGTGAATAGCACACCAAATCCTACGGATACAACACCAACTCCGACCACGCTGCCTCCCACTGATACCACACCGACTCCCACAACAGTTAATCCCACTGATTCTACTGCGAATACCACACCAACTCCTACGGATACAACACCAACTCCGACCACGCTGCCTCCCACTGATACCACACCGACTACCACAACAGTTGATCCCACTGATTCTACTGCTGATACCACACCGACTCCCACAACAGTTGGTCCCACTGATTCTACTGCTGATACCACGCCAACTCCCACGGATAGTACAGCTGATACAACACCAACTCCGACCACGCTTCCTCCCACGGATACTACACCGACTCCAACAACGGTTGATATCACTGATTCTACAGCAGACACCACCCCAACTCCGACCACCGCTGATACTACTCCAGAAATCACAACTATTGAATCTACGACTACCGAAGAAAAATTACCTGAAGAAGATCTCGGTAGATCATTGCTGCTCTCACGCATGGGCAGATGGAACTTTCTTAAACGTTTCTAAGCTAAAGTAATAGTGATAATATCAATTAAGTATTAAAATACTTGTTGACTAATAACTTTTAGTTACTTGGCATAATTTGTTACAACTAAATAATTAAAACGTAATCATAATTGAAGCGCAATTTATATTTTCACAACTGTATTTGTTAAAATTATCTTGAATTATCTCATAAAAATTACCGATTGCTAAATTTTGCATTTAAAGGTTGGCGTTTTGATAAACATGAACATTTTTAGAATAGGTTATTTTGCTATCTACATTATATGAATCACTCACAGCTTATCTATCAATCAAAGTTCTCACTAGAAGTGACTATTGAAATGCATTTAAAAGTAATTAAAATACTATCACTGAATCGCTTGAGTGTCTAATAGAAAATTATATTCGTGGCTGGGCTTACGAGAATAATTGGACAAAAAAGTAAAAAAAAAAAAAAAAAATCGTTAACCATTCGGTGGGTTTGTTCAGGGGCTACTCCAAAAACTTGGCGGTACCAATGGCATGTCTGTGCGAAGCGACCATCCATAAGAAACCACCATATCGCATTTCAAGATAAAACTCACTTAACTGCAGAAGATTTTCATAGAAAAGTATAAAAGCGGTGGGTTTGTATTAGAGTGCTGCATGACTTAATTCATTGAAGCTGCTATATGAATATTCATTCATTTAAATTCAATTCATGAATTCAACACATTCTAAACAGTCAACATTCATTTCACTCAATGCAGAATAAATTCAACTTCACTAACATTCATTTTGAATGACTGAATGAAATGTCAATTCATTTCACTATGAATGCAAGGTTAACCGAAAAATGTATTCATTCATTTGAATGCGTTGAAGGTTCGAATAAATTCAGCTGCCGGTCACTTACGATATCAAAACGAACACTTTCAGCAGCCGAAGGCTTTCTGCTCCCGAACTTATGTTCGGATGGTAGATAGCGACAGGTAGCTAGTTGTTTGTAATTAGAGTAAACGAGATGGAAAGAGATATTGAGAGAGATGGAAAAAGATTTTGAAGTGAAACGTCACGTATGTAGCTATGTGCTAAAACAACCCTTAAAAAAGTATTGCGCGACAATCACGTTTTCCCCTCAATTACCAAGATCTTTGTAAAGCGCCTATATCCTGGTGCTGAAGCCCAAATTTCCGACTATCTTGCACACTTTCGAATGGTTTCTTATACCATTTTAAGTCAATACTCTCCAGAGACTCTAATGAGAAAATGTAAATATATGGTTTTGTCAGAATTCTTCTTTGTAATGCCAATTTCTGGAGAGGATTGTCGTAATCATTGGGCTCCCGCAACAGGATATGGGTTCCTTACAAAGATCTTGGGAATTTTAAGGAGTCATCAGATTGGTATATATTCTAGTGCCAACCGTTGTTGATTGCAGCGAGTATTCAAAAAACCCATGGGAACATGTATATTCCTAAGTATCCTTCCCAGGATTGATCAAATGACATCTTCACCACAATTCTTTGGGACTAATGCAATACAACAGGAAACCGCAATAAAATAAAATCTGCTTATGAGCTGCTCTCGAACATGTCATGTTATGCTCACGAACAAGAACCAGAATGAAGTAAAATAAGCAGACCGTGAGCGAGTGTTTTTAAACTCTGATAAAATATTTTCACATATGCTGTTGATACTTTTTACTAATTACTTGAGTTGAAAGTAATTAATATGCAATTACTTATTATATTCCAAAATGTAATTTGACAAACTCTGCATAACAAAATTTCAAAACGCCTACCCTATTTAAAATTCTGCATTTTCACTGCAAGAAACAAACAAACAGAGAGAAACAGACACATTAACATGAAGCGCATTCGTAACATTCGAATGTATCGCATTCATTCATGATATTCAACTTCATAAGTATTCAAACATCAAAAAGTCACAAGCTTTGAATGAATTAGAATGAATGTGAACTTTGGAAACTCATTCATTCAATTTACGTTCATTAGAAGAATGTGCACTTGCATTCAAATTCATTTTAGTGCGAATGTGCCATTTGCAATTTTGGCCGCCTTCATGTTGGGCCTCTAGTTTGTACGCGCAATCTCAAAAAGTGGGTGGAACACTTCCATTCGATGAATACATTTGTTAACGTTAAATCCTATAAATAAGCTGGAGCTCTCTTCACGGCTAAAGGAGGCTATACGCGTTAGTAAACGTAAAACTATAAGCCAGCATCTCTATGAAATCTCCACCATACCCATTATTTCGTCTCCGCCAATTAATTCTGCTTCAATTTTTCATAAAATGTTACGTAAAATGATCAATTGCTTGAGTCTGCAAAATTAGTATTTAACAATCATAGGGACTGAAAAAAAAAAAAAAATTTAAAACGATAAAAAAAAACTATAATAATAATAAGTATTTAAAAATGGTAATACTATGTAATAATAAACCAAATATGAAGAAGATAAAGTAATTTTGTAAAAACACTTTGCGAATTATAAATGCTTTTAAACGTTAAATGACTGTTTATATTTCGCAACTATTTTAAAGAAGGATGCCATACGCGTTAGTGAACGTAAAACTATAAGCCAGAATCTCTATGAAATCTCCACCATAATACTATGTAATACTAAATAAACAAAATAAAAATAATAACAAGATAAAGTGATTTTAACAACTACTTAAGTTAGAATTTGTAAAAACACTTCACGAATTATAATCGCTTTAAAATTTTGATCCTTTGTTAAATTCAGCTTTTTTGATCCGATTTTCAGTTTATTTATTTATTGTAGTTATCGGTAAAAGTGGCCTTTAGTTTTTCTTTATGTTTTTGTGTTCGAACTCCGATCTTATAACTCCTTTTGTTAACTGAGATATATCATACACTAGTTTCTTTTTCATTCGTGCTCTTGTGCATGAAAGAAAGAATATAAGAAATCACCACATTAAATTTTAACCAAATATACTCCTAATTAAAGAAGTTTTTCATGAAATAGCACAAAATGGGCCATGCGTTTGTATGGGTCCTACCCCAAAAAGTAAGCGGTAAACGTCCACTAGTATATGTGTACGAAGCCACCATCCATAAGAGGCCATTATATTGAATTTCAAGTTAATATTGACTTAACTGAAGAAGTTTTTCGTACAAATGCGTTACTTTATTGCGTTACACACTTTCAGACAAACTGATAATACCATTTCACACAATCAGTGATGTCACAGAAATTTCTAGAAAAAAATCCGTCTGGTGATTTCAATTTCACAGAGAAATTTTGTAGGTGTCACAGAAATCTCGGCTTTATAAATGTAATTTATTCCGTATGTGTGAATGGTATAATAATTTATAATGCATACTTTATGGCATTTATAAAATCAATTATACCTAAAAATACTTAAGTGTATATGTAGGAGGGTCTACCGAGAAATTGTGGAAACAAACTCGTTTAGCAAATACTTACCTCATATCATTTGTATTATTTATTTCCCTTGGTTCTTTAAAACATGTTGCAAACAAGAAAAAATAGTTCCAACAAGTTGTAAGTTGTGGTGATCTTGGCTCGATATAAGATACAACCAAACCGTTGCATAAGAAGTCAATTTAAAAAAAAAAGAAAATACAAATCAGTCGATTCGATTCACTTACTGTTTAATATTGCTTATGTCAACCGTCTCTTTCGAACTTTATGTGCATCTCCCTGCGCACTCTACACGCTAACATCAGATTTTGTTTCAGTCGGTTTCTTTATTTTCAGTTGACAGAATAGAGAGACAAATTTTCTCTATCTCCTGTATATCTAGTGGTATCACAAACATGTGCATTTGTCATACATACTAGAGCACAAGCCAACAAATTCGAGTAACCTATTTTTGGAGTGAGAAATGTGGACAAGAGAGAAACTAGTCGAAACAATATGCTCCATCATATTGGTGGTTTACTCTCATAATTTCTCATTATTTTTATTATACGAAAACATTTTTTCAAGGTTTTATTAAATAGTTGCAATTAGAGAAATATTAAGATTAGCTTGCTCTAGTGCATCACTTAAATTGTAGATTAATTTCAAGTACCGATTTTTATATGGATATATGTATAGGTATAATAGTTTTTTCAACAATTTTGGCAATTGTGTATGGCAAGCAACTATAATCAAATTTGATAGTAACTTTTATATTTTACCAATTAACTATAAAAACAGAAAAAGCATTCATGATGCAGAATGACTTATGATATTATTGTAATTGATTTGAGAATAAAATAAAATTACTGCTAATTAATTAATGCGGTGCGGTGTGGAAGATCCAAAGGGTTAATTCTGTTGAGCCTGCGCGGAATATTCAAGATAAGAAGGCCAGAAGCCAGATCGTTTAGATGCAAGTTCAGACTTCCAAGATGGTTGTTGCTCTGTTGAACAATTTCTTCTGCAACCGTTGGCAGTCTAAAATCTCTGCATATGTTATCGTTACGAACATAGCAAGGTGCGCCAGTGTTCTGACGGCTTTCTGGAGTTTTGGTATCTCTGTAAGATGTTAATGTTACACCTAGCTGCAGTTACCCACAGCTGTATTCCATATATATATCACACTGGCTTCAGAATTGCTTTTTTAGAGCCTTATTTTGTTTTCTTGTCTGAGCTTAGAACTTTACAGAATTGTGGAAGCCTAATTACAATCAAAATCATTTATATTATATATACATACATAAATGTTGCGGATAATTATTGTATTATACGGCTGGCATTATTTTATCTCTACATACCTAGATAAGTACAATATCAATCTAATTTATTTGCATCAAGCTAAATTATCGCTTGTGGAACTAATTAAATCTTACAGCGGCAAATATCTAAACGCAGTTTGCGTTTTATATGCGATCGAACAGCATATTTAGTGCGCTACTTTCAATAGCGTATCTGCAAAATAAAGTTGCTGTATTGTTTAATACAATTTTTTGTTTCGTACAGTGCAGCAAACACTTGAGTAAATGAGTAATTAATCTTTAAAGCTTTAACAGCTGCCAATGACCATCAAATATTGCTGTCAATATACCGCACAAGATACTAGTAACTCAGAGTTGGCGCACGCAGAGTAATAATCAATTTGACTCTTATTGTTGTCGTTGTTGATGTGCTTGACGTCAGATAAGATTCTCATTGATTTCTGTTTAAATGTATAGCTATCAATATACTTGAAAGGAAACGTTGAATTTGGCATAGCCGCACTTGAGCTTGTTGAGCGGTTATGGCGCTGCTTCACATAGAATTCAACCGTAGATATGATAGGTATCAATAGCAGTTATACTCGTAGCAGCAGCAGCAGCAGCATTTTGAAGCCCGATAAGCGCTTGCCCCCGATACTGCGTCTACTGGTCTTGTCAGTACTATTGTTGATACCGCTGTGTACAGCTGATGTGTTAAGCGCCAACAGCCAACGTCACGCATCTCAACTATTTGTGCTGCCGCAGCGTTTATATGGTTATGATGTTGACAGCTGCCATGATGTCTACATGGAACAGAGTGCGAATGCTTCGAGCATATATTCGGCTAACTTTGCAAAATGTGAAATCGCTGCAAATATGACGCTGCGGCAGCTTGCCTTCGATGAGGAAGTGGAACGCATGCAGATTGAGGCAGGTGCAGCGACTGTTTGTGGCAATATGGAGCACTGCAATGCGCTGATTAGTAGCTTGGAGTATTTCGATTGTGTGGGAAACGTGGTAAGTGTGTGCACAATTTATAAGCCAAGCAATTTTTTAAATTCTATATAATTAATTATTCAGGCACCCAAGAATATGGATATACTTGTCGAGATGCGTTTCAATTCAAGTCGTGCATGCTTAAGTCTACGTGAGGATATTGATCACGTACAACAGCAGTTTCTTCTTTGCACCATAGATGCGCAGCGGCAGTTTGTCACAGATATGCGTGCTGCATATGATGAGCTGATGCAGTGCCGCTCACGTGTCGAGCAATATGATTCGGATGATGATGATGCAAATGTTAATTGATGTGTGAATTGATGCATAACTTATACGATTTGGCATTGTATTATTAGTTTATACTTATTGCTTTACCACAATGGCGATAGTAATAACAACAGTACATTTAAAATAACAATACATTTAAAATTTAATTTTATACAGTATTCGGTGGTCCATTTTGTAGACAATAGTCCAATGCATCATAGATCTCTACAGTGCCTGCAATATAGGCGCGTTCAGTATTGTTGCTGCACTGATATAAGCCAATATCTATATCGCTGAAACCGTGTGTCAGGCTGAGTGCATCGTCTGAAGCGTTGAAGGATATTGCATAGACTGTGGCTAAGGCATTTTGAGACTACAAAATGTGCATGTGATAAATAATATTTTGATTAATTTTAGAACTAAACAAAAACACTTACAAACGCTGCAAAACAATTGAAGAAGTCCAATGTATCTGTGATGTTTGCACAGTTGCCTATGTAGTTCGTTATGCCATTTGCTGCAGTGTTTATTATGTCACGTGATGTTCCAAGATTTGATTGGATTGTGTTGCGTTGTTCAGTTGCATTGTTTTGACATGCATTATAATCCTTAGACCATTGACTGGCAACATCTTGCAGCAGCGGCAGATATATATTAAAACATTCTGAGCTTGCATTGAATGCATTTCCAATTGAAGTATCGAGAATTTGACGTTCTTGCAGAAATTGTGTTAGATTAGGAAGTGCAGGCGTCTTTTGATATGGCACTGCAGACAGTGACTAAATTAAAATAAAATTAAATTAAAATTAATAAAATTAATCATTTTTTATTTTTATTTTTACCAATGTAAATAGTAAAAAGCCAAGCAAAATTATAAAAATGTACATGTTTTCCAACTGAAAGCCTTTCACACTCTGTTTTACTGTGCTGCGATATAATAAGTATAAATACAAAAGCTATACGAGGGCTGCTATTTATATTTCGGGAACTGGCATAAAGTTTGACATTTTTTGGTATAAATGTACTCATAAAGTTTTGATGTACAATTGCTATTTGTTTTGTTTACAGTGAGTTAAGAAAAGCAAAAAATTTCCAAAATTTGAAAGTTTCAAGAGAAGGTTTTCGTTGGATTATTTTTCACAACTTTCGACGTGGATTATCTCAACAAGAATGTGTCAATGAACTCAGTTCTTTATATGGCGATAATTCCGTGAAGGTCGTTCAAAATCGGTTGTTGTGCCCAAAAACATCAATGCAGTGCGTGAACTGATAATGCAAGATCGTCATGTGACATATCGTGATATAGAGGAATCATGAATATATGCGTATGAGCCGGAAACAAAACAGCAATCGACTGTGTGGGTATACCAAGACGAGCCAAATCCAACAAAAGTTGTTCGGGTGCAAACCACTTCGAAGCAAATGATTGCCTGTTTCTTCGGCCGAATGGGTCATGTGGCCACTGTTCCGCTTGAGCAACGTTGGACGGTCAATTCTGAGTGGTACACGACCATTTGTTTGCCGGAAGTCTTCGGAGAAATTCGTAAAACCAACCGCCAAAGACGAATCATTCTCCATCATGACAATGCGAGCTCTCACTCATCTCGTCAAACAAGTGCATTTTTGAGCAGTCAAAACATCGAATTAATGACTCATCTTCCGTACAGTCCTGATTTGACACCCAATGACTTCTTCTTGTTCCCGAGTATCAAAGGTCAACGATTTATCAGCTGCCGAAGAAGCAGTTGAAGCTTTCAAAAACCATGTTTTGGAGGTGTCTCAAGAGGAATGGAAAAACTGCTATGACAAATGGTTTGAACGAATGCAAAAGTGTATTGATCATCAAGGGGAATATTTTGAAAAACAATAAAGCCATTTTCATTTAAAAATGTTTGTTATTATTTGCTATTCCCGAAATATAAAAAGGTACCCCTCGTATTATAGATATACGCGTATATATCAGTTGACAGTGATACATTATTATTTTTATATAGAACATTTATCGAATGTACACGAAAAGTGAGTAGGCAAATAAAACAAACGTTCGAAACCATAATAAATATTTATAATGTATTAAATAAGATAAAAATATAAAATACAACAGTTTAAAAACCTTCTTTTGTGATATTTATTACTTTTTGTACTTCTTAGTCATCAAAAATTTTAGTTATTAACTTACAATACAAATTAAAAGCTCACTGCTCTTCAAAAAGTGGTTACTTAAATTTGTCGAGACTTAGCAACTTGGTATTTGTAAGTTTTCATTAAAGTGTTCCAAATAAGTTGCATATTTTTGGGTACTTATATTAAATTAGCTTTAAAGTAAAATGAATAATATGAATTAATATGTTAAAATGATAAAAAATGCGCAAGTCATTAAGTAAGATGAGTAATATGAGTAATATGTAAGCGTTTGCAGTGTTATTTAAGTGCTCAATATTAAACTGTGATTTCTACCTTGCTAAAATATAAATTTACAGGGTGACTCACTCTTGTTTGACGCAACTGTACTATACTCGGTGAGTAACGTTCGCAAAGCAGAAAAAGAGCCCGTTTTGTCTTACTGGCATTTTGCCGTTTCAGTTACAATGGACTGGTGCTTAGTGTAACATCGTGCACATCCATGAACTAATTGCGAAGTTTACGGCAGATGTGAAGATGTGCCTTTTGTATCACCAGAGCTCTGCAGTATTAGACTGGCACAGAAAAAACAAGTGAGCGCATTGTGATCGAGTGTTCTCGACTTTGAGATACTTTGTTCCTTTTCTAACGTTCCCTTTTTGAAACATTGGTTATATAGGAGCTCCATTGTATACTGGGCTGTACTGGACATATGTAGAATATGAAGCTAAATGACGTAAAATAAACTAAACTTGATGTTTCTAGCTCAATTAACGTCAAAACAAAAAAAGTATCTTACAAAAACTTAAAAATGGGAGGCAGGTTTGTATAGGTCTGTATTCGTTTTGTCACGTTCATTGTCTACACTCTATATGAATAAAGAATGTGAGAGTCTAAATAATCAAACTTATAGTCTCCAAGTCTCTTTTAGCCTCCAACATCTAATAGTTCAAGCAGACGGTAGAACATTTCTATATTGACACGAATTTTAATTACAGGGCGAGACGTGTATTTTAATATATATTGTAGCCCAAACTACAAATGACCGAGCGTATTAGTGCTGTAAGATTCTTTATAATATAAATACAAAGTAGAACTAGAAATGGTGTGCTGTATGCTTTGCTGCATCAGTGATGACGTCACAGCGATCTCTCGAGAAACCTGGATGATCACAATGAGTCGTCTAATAGTCGTTACGCTGTAATACTTGGGAAGAATACGAATGTGCAACGACCGTTGATTTTGACTGAAATGGAAAACATTTTCTTGAAAAATCAAAAAATTGGGTGGTGGTTTTGTATGGGAGCTACACCTAAAAAGGGTAAAACACAGCTTTTTCTCTATATGTGAAGCATATGAAGCATAAGAAGCCATTACATTAAATTTAAAGTGCATATTGACGCATAAGAGAGTTTTTCATGCAAAATCCTAAAAGTGAGCAATAAGTTTGTATCATGGTTGCCCCCAAAAGTGGGCGGGACACGCTTCTTAATTTTTATGTGAAGCGTCCGTCCATAAGAAGATGTCATGTCAAATTTCAAGTCGATATTGACTGCGATAAAAACGTTTTCCACACAAAAAAGTAAAAATGGGCGGTTGGTTTGTATAGGGGCTACCCCAAAAAGTGGAGGAATCGCACCCAATGATATATATGTAAAGAGTTCTTTCATTAGATTATACCAAAAGATGCCAAAAAAAAAAAATGCGCAACAACATTCAGACAGACGGACAGACAAATGAACATAGCTAGATCGACTCGACTCGTCGTCGAGCTTATCAAGAATATATATACTTTGTGGGGTCTACAATATCTCTTCAATTTGTGACCAAAAAAGAAAAGTTGCTCAACTTTGAACTAGATCAACTTTGCTGAGTTTGAATACATTTGCTTAATGGTCCATATCTATTTTTAAGTTCAATACTGAGATCGATGGAAATTTTTGATAGCCAAAAAAAATCTTCATATACAAAACGCTGCCAAACAACAATCAAATATTTTTGGCACGAACTGTTTTTCATCGAGTACTCAGATAGCAAAAATGTTTGCTACCGAAAATACTTTTTATACTCAAAAAATAGGTGACAACGACTGTGACTTTTTGCATTTCCGTCAGAAAAAAAAAGAAATATCAATACGTATGGGTTTTTCTCCTAATAAATCTCTGATTTTAGTATTTCATGTTGATTTGGAAACACTGTTTCTTAATTTACGGTAGCAAAAATTTTCATCGATCTCAGTATTAGGCTCTAATTGTAAAAATTCTCTATACAAATTTTGAATATCATAGCAATTAAAGTCAAAAGTACTGAAAAATTCTCACCTTTCAAAATTTGTTTGGCACTTAATTACATGTACACAGCTAAGCTTCTTTAAACTGTAATTGCTTAGGAACGAACTGTATTGGAAAAACCATATTTATTGCGTAATGTATTTTTAATTTGTCAAAAAAAGAAAAAATAATAAATATTTTGAAGTATCATTGAAAATATCTTCAGTAAATACTTGGCTCAATAAATGACACTACATAAGACACAGTAGCTTTAATGTGTAATTCCTTTATGGACACGTTTGCAGTTGATAATGTAATAATTGTAATTCTATATACATATACTCGAAGGTATATATAAAAAGTAAATTTTGTAGCCATGCAGACCGAAAGCTAAAAATAAAAATCCCATTCGAGGACAATGAGTCAGTTAATTAAATTTTCAATTGAAATTTTCGCATATGCGATTATGTATGTGTTTCTGAATGTCTGCATTTAGACAATTTTGTATTCAACATTTCCAAAAAAAAAAAAAAAAAAACAAAAGACACACACACACACACACAAAAATATGGATCAATCATTCCGACATTCGCAATGCGCCACTATAAAAACTAAAGGCACCTTCATTTTGGTGCATTAGTTACCTTACGACAGCGTTATTGAAAGAACATGAAGTATTTGTGCAGTTGTGTCTTGCTAGTGGCGTGCTTTGCCGGCGTTGCAGTGCAGGTAATTAGCAACATTAACATTATAGAATTATAAAACTTTCAATCATTAATAAAAATTTAATTAGGCTATGCCAAGTAATGTGCAAAATGAAATGCAGGCTACTTTCAATAAGTACATGGTGCAGTCGCAGTCATTTGCCGATGATGCTACGAATGCCGAACTCTCCGCACAATGTTTCAGCTTGTATCTGCCAGAGCTGAACACCGTTGCTGCAACTTTCTCGACAAATTATCAGGCCTGCATTATGGTTGCCAACAATCAGACTGCCAATCTTACTGCAACAGCTATGCAAAGCCAAGTGCTGTATCAGCAACAAGTATCTCAAATGTGTAGCGCATTTACCACATGTGATGCAGATAATGATACTGTGTCATTCTTCAATTGCTATTCGGCAGCGGTAAGTATTAAAACTAAGTTCGCTTATCTTTTGTTATGAATAATGAAAAAGAGAAGTTGCACCAGTAACATTATTGTTCAGTTAACAAAGCATATGTAGAAACTATTTGTGTATTATAATTGCTCTTTAGTTTTAACTGAAGTTTTCTTATTAAGTTTTTAGCCAAATTAGCCGAAAATTGGAAAACAATGATTTTCTGCACACATCTACGCATTAAATCCTACAACTCGATAATATATAAAAATCTATACGAATTTTTGTTATTAAATGCTTTTATAAATATATTGAAGTTACTAGCAATTAAATACTAAACTAATTTTTCTATTCTGCAGTCCAAGGATGATGTCTCGCTGGTGTATGATCTTTCTTCCAATTCTGCCGACTCTGCCAATGTACTCATTTCGGGTCTTAAGGAGATTCAGGATC
The DNA here is from genome assembly GCA_035044765.1 of Leucophenga montana. Lineage (NCBI taxonomy): Eukaryota > Metazoa > Arthropoda > Insecta > Diptera > Drosophilidae > Leucophenga > Leucophenga montana. The sequence continues at coordinate 139,582 of JAWNNQ010000337.1, read as the reverse complement.
AGCAGTATCAGTGCACGAACACCACTGAGAATGCTTACGTGCGCGACACTGCTGGCGTCTATGATCTTTTGGATAGCTGTTTGAAGAATGGTGTACCAACCACAACCGTTCTCGCTACTTCCAGCACCACAGATGTGACAGATTCTACTACTGATGTACCGAGCGCAAGCTCAACTGCTGCTGCGCCCGCTGTCTAAAGGTGATTTTAATGCGAAATTATTTTGTTTGAGTTTTTTGATTTTTAAAATTGTAATCGTGGAAATACTTGTATAGTATAAGATTTATAAATTGGTAATCTTGTAAATAAAGTAAAAGAAAGAGCATATTTAGTGAAATTGGCTTTGTGGTCGCTTGTAACATGTCATTGTTTGTACTCTGACGTTAAAAATCAGCTGAAACTTAATTTCTTTTAAGCAGATACTATCAGAAATTCTACATATTACAATGTGAAATATGTATGTGGAATGCTCTATAATATTTATATGCATATAACATGTTCTTTATCGTTATGCTACCGTAATCAAGGCGACGTGTTTGAAGATAATTATAATTTTGCAAAGCCTAGATAAGGTTGGTAACAAACGTTACGCTAGGTCTTTTGTAGTCGATTGATCGAATAAAAAATAAATTGATAATTTTAGCAATATTATCTGATTATTTTGGCTATAGTATGTAGTCAAGTGAATTCGAATATATTGTTTAGTTTTTCAGTGGTGCTCCAGCGCGTGACAATGAAGGTTCTGTGGAATGCTTTGATTTTGGTATTGCTGTGCAGTGTTTGTGTACAAGTAGGTTGTTCAACGAAGAGCTGTGCATCTCTGCATATATGAAAGAGAAGGCGTAATACTCAAATACTTAAAAACTTCAGTCAATTGTACATTAAACTGGCCGCCCTTAGCTAACTATTCTCACCAATTTCAAAATCGTTGGCAGAAAAAGTTTCGTTTTGTTCTAAAGAGATAAAAGAAGATTGGTGATAAATATTTAATGGACGTGTACTCGCATTAAGTTTCTAAAATTAAATAAATATTAAATATGTGGGTTGAGATTTTCTATTAGCGCTGTTCAGCTTCCCAAGTTTTCTTGATTTCATTAAAGAAATGTCGCAGCAATATTTAAAAGCTGTAAATTATCATACTTGGATAAGTAATGATAACAAAATGATAATTTTCAATTACTTAAGTTAAATTACTTTAGTTAAATTAAGTAAAATTAGTTCAGTGGGTACGCCCCTTGATATGTACCTGAAGCGCACGTCCATAATAAGCAGTCGTTTCAAATCGGTTTTGACTGCACTAAAAAAAGTTTTCCCAACAAAAGGTGGATTATGTATGAAGCGTACCAACATGTAAAATTTCACGTTGATTTTATCTATAACAAAAAATATAACCAAAGTCGCAAAGCTGGGTGGTTGGTTTACATTGCATCTACTTCAAAAAGTTGTGGATTACTCCTCAAGTGAAACGTTCGTCCGTAAAAAGCCACAATGCCAAAATTTAAGTTAATGTTAACTGCAATGCTAAAGTTTTGGCTTGCTGCCACAAAAAGTGGGTGTGGCAGATCAATATGTATACTTTAAAATTGATAAGGACAAATTAAATTACGCAACAACATCCAGAGAGACAGATGGATCTAGCTAAATCGACTCATCCCGTTAAGCTGATCAAGAATATATATTTAAACAAACTTTATAAGTATTATATAATAATTATTTTTTATCTTTTAAATATGGCTGACAAACTTCAGCAATGAAATCAAGAAAAGTTGTATAGTGAACATCGCTTAGATACAAATTATTCCATCTCATCCCACAATTTTTCAATATAACTGATATTTTCGTCCATTAAATAATATCGGATCACCAGCACACTTTTTTCTTATCTTTTTAGACCAAATCGACTGTCCACGATTCTGAAATCTTTTTGAGCTCTAAAATAATTGCTTTGTATGTGTTTATTTTGGTAGAGCTACTCGGTCAACTTGTGCAAAGATAGCGTCGGTATAGTAACTCAAACTTTGCACGATGCACACTGGTCCAAATGCCAAAAATGTTGACAGAAATTATAAATATGTAGATATAGATCTGAAACTTGGTACACTTTATGGTCATAGTATATATAAAGAATAGACTGCGGAGAGCGGCACATCCAAATAACTCGACCTGTTGAATCCACTAACTTTTGTGGGTTTAGGGTTGTTACATACAAAGACTGATTCATTGTGTCTGATGCATCTAATTCGAAATTTCAATTTTAGTCAAATCCATAGCTGGCAATTAATTTCAACTCGGAAATATATGTATATACACTAATCACCTCATTTTGTAACAACATTATGCGCTCGACTGTGTGATTTAATAAGTTCTGTAAAGAAACAGACGAGGTAGACTCGGTGATAGATATTCGTTTAGGTCTACATTTCTCTTTTGCAGCAATCAATTTGTTGTAGCTCGGGTAAATATCACAATTCCGGTTTTTACTTTGTTGTCTAATGTTCATATATTGTTTTTATGTCAAGCTGTTTTCCATTAAAAAATCTAAGGCTTCTTCTGGAGTAAAAGGTACTGGCTCAGCCTTCTTTTTTCCTTCTTCCACGTTTTTCAAATGCGCTTTCTTTGCAGCCACCGCTGCTGCATGGACAAGAAGATTTTTATTATTACCATGGTCGGCTGAAACTTCGGCAGCCCTTCATCATAGCATAGTCGTGGGCGTCCCACATTTATAGGGGATTCTTCAGCAAAGTCACATCGTTGAAATTGTATTTCCAAACGTGATGCAAGCCAACATTGATGCTGCGTTTTAAACCTTGAAACCATTGGATTGCATTTGTTTAAACAAGTACTAACATAGCCAACAAAGTTCATAATTTTCTTTTTTATCAAGTCCTCCATGTTTTGATTTAACTTACTGCGACTTTGCTGCAGCACAAAACAAACTCAAATACAAACTGGTCCAGGCTGTCAAATGCAAACATCGAAATCAAATACAAAACGGAATTGGAGGTTTTCAAAGTCAAAGCCAATGTGGCCATGTCTTGCAAAAACAGTCCAGCAATAGCAGCAATCAAACACAAATACAATGTAGCTGCAGCGATGGCGCTAGTACAGTGACTCAAATTTCGCCTGATGGTAAACAAACTCAAACACAAACTGGCTCGGGCTGTCAAACGCAAACATCGAACAATGGAACACAGAGTCAAAATCAAACGGGTAATGGTGCACAAAATCAAACACAAAATGCAAATGGAAGTTCGAAAAGTCAGAGACACAACGGAAATGGATCGCAAAGCCAAACCAGCAATGGTGGTGATCAAACACAATCGCAATGCAGCGGTGCCGATTGTGGCGAGTTCAAACCTTTTCCAACACTTTTTGCACCCATGACAACCGCTTCGAATGGTGAATTCAAGCCGTTCCCAACACTCTTCAACATGGCTCCACTGAAACAAATGGAATGGCGTGCAATTAAGCAGCGTAATTTAAATTGAAGCAGCAGTTCTTAATAATTTGTTATGATTATTTCACATGACATAAATTTTGTTGCACCAGCACTTATGTATATGTGTATTAATTTTCAGCACCATGTGTATAATTTCACCACTCCGCTTTTCCTTCGCTTTTTCGTGCGTACGATTTCATTGCAACTTCAACAATTAAAATTGCGGCAACGCCTGCGGCTAATGCAGTTTTCCTTGGCGCAAGAAAAACGCGCAGCGAAAGTTTTTAATGCGCTCAACTTTTTTCTGCGTTCGTGTGAAAATAATTTTGTAACAGCAAAAACTACTACAGGATGAAGGACGAAATGTGTTCAATTCGTCAAGAAGAGCAGCAACTTAAGTCTACGCTTGCTTTTAACTCATTTTCTGATTAAAATCTTAGCTATTAAAATCTTGGAAAACTTTTCTAATAGCCTTGACAATAGCTTTACCGGTGTGCCATGCGCTCTACATTTGCTTAGCGTTCTTAACGAAGTAGACATCATTTTCTTTTTATTTTTTCCATTGCGCTTTTGTTGTTGAAATTGCATTAAAATAAGAAAAGCTACAAGAACAATAATGACAAGTATGTACAAGTAGCGAACAACAATTTTTGTCATTTTAGCGCAGAAAGCTGTTAAAACAGTTTGCAGCAAGTTTTCGTCAGCTGTCTGACTTTCTGGTAGAAGTTCTATTGTTGTCGATCTAGTTATTATGTCAATTAGATTTTCTGAAATGTGCAAATGAAAATAAGAAAATTTTTGCGTGCTTAATTGTGGTATATAATCTGCTAGAGTGAAAGTGTTAATTTAATTGCGCAATTTTAGCATATCCTTTTGAAAGGATACTAAGCGAAACTGGTCAATGGAGTACGCGAAAGTATGCAGCTTAACTGCGTAATGCGTAATGCAAAGTCATAAATTGTGCAGCTGCATAAGGATAAGCGACTTGGCTTATGCAAAAATGCCAACATTGTCAACATTGTTAAGTGTGTATCCTCTAACTGCAAAAATTCTTGCTTGAGTGTCTCGAATGTGATAAGGTCGTTCTTAGTTGCATTGAACTAGACATCTGCTCTTCAAAAATAAATAGAGAGAAAATATATTGGGTGTTTGGATTAGTTTATAGTGTTTCCCAAGAGATGGCGTGACTCGTGCAATTTCAATATTCCAGTTTCAGAAGTGTTATCCCCGTAAATATACTGTTACTGAGGAGCATTTTTAGTAAATGTCATTTGGTTTAAGCATAATAACCAAAATTTTTACTTCATTGCCGGATAAAGTGTTTTTGTTCTATTTTGAAGCTCTATTTCATTTCTTTAACATGAACAAAAGTGCTGCTGAAAACCATGACATTTTAGTGGAAATTTATGGAACGCATGCTCTAGCTGAGTAAACGTATCGGAAATGGTTTGCTCGGCTTAAAAAGTTGCTGAAAAAGATCCGTTTATTAGAATTAGCTGTATCATTGAGAGTTGACTGTTCAACAGTCAGCAAACGCCTCAAAGCCATGGGAATGATCGAAAAGCAGGGAAATTGTGTCACATACGAATTGAAACCAAGATACGTGGACGTGGTCGTTCATCAGTTTGGAAAGTTTGGAATTTTTGCTTCGACGTAGCGGATCCACTTTTCATCAACAGACACACTGTTGATAAAAATTGGATCCGCTACGTCAATCCCAATTTCAAAAAGATATGGGTTAAGACCGTTCAACAAACAACATCAGTGGCAATGCCAAATATCCATTGATCCAAACTCTGTATTTGGTTGAAGCAGTTGGATGTTGTTCACTATAAGCTTATCAAACCCAATGAAAGGGGGATCAGTACCAACAACAATTGGTATGTTTGAGTCGAGTATTGAATTAAAAACGGCCACATTTCAAGCAGTGTCTCTGTTGTGATAAAGTTATTTTTTAAGTCGATTTGCTTCCGAAACGAAAAGAAAGATGAGAAAAAGTAGTAGCCAGTGTTGGACAATACTTCTAATTAAACATTTTTGCACAATAAAGGCTCAATTTGCGAAGAAACAAAAGCTACGATTTAATTAAAACACCCAAAAACGAAATAACTAAAAATAATACTGTACATTAGATTAAATAGATTAAATAGTAAAATAGTTATAACACTACATTTGCTTAAAGACATAATCGGGAATCCAATGGATGATTTGTTGCATATGCGACTGTTTGTCCCGCTGTCCATTCATATTTCTTCATTTAAATGCAAACTGGTTACCCATTTGTTGAGATAACCAATTCAATTGAAAGTCTTTACTGCTTACATTACAAAAAGAGCCTTCTACGGTTTGACTAGAAAGTAAGCATATCTTGCATACACATTTTAGTTACTTCTATCAAATACTAATCACAGGTTCATACTGTACACGAAGAATAAAAGAATAAAAACTCTTCACTTCAGCTTTACTGTAGCCATTTATCAGTTAATTTTTTATTTTCAAACTAATTATCTACAACTGCGCAGGTAAGTATGTCCAACATATACACACTCGAAGCGCTATTATCTCGTACATCTGTGATTGATGGCACACGTTAGCAATCAACTCAACCTTTAAAAAGCTTGTAGAAACTGGTAAAATCGTATGCTTCTTACCCTGAAATATTTCAATTGTTCTACACTACTCTGCAATTAAAAGTAATTTGTTTTTTCTTTGCTTTTTTCTCTTTCTTGATAAATATATTTTATTTTTAACAGTGAACAAATGTAGTCAAAAATGAGCAAATTTTAGTGTCACTTACGATAATAGTCGCCTTGAAGCTTGCAGCATAAGTAAAAAGATAAAAACAAGGCCAAGACTCGTGTAGAGTTGTAAAAAGTTGAGAACTACTTAGTCGTCTAATCTGTTTGACCATTTAATTGTAAAGTCAAAAGTTAATTAACGTATTATTTTTGCAATAAAGCTTGAATAGTAAGTCAAGTTTATTTGTGCAAAAAAAAGCATTTGCTTTGAATTGATAAACTAAAATTTTTTAATATTCATCAAGAAACGGGGAAGAGATGGAGTGAGAAATAAATGAAGAAAGATTGGGGAATATTTTTGTGTTAGCTAAAGGTTTAGAATCTGCAACTGAGTTTAACAAATTTAATAAAAAATTAGGTTGCAAATTTAACGCTCAACCACAATTGATGTATTTTTATTTTATCGAGATTGAAGCATAACGCAATCTTAAAGGCACGCACTTTATTGATTACGTTTGAAAAGCTGTAAGCTCAGTCATTTCGAAAGCTCCTTCTTCCACTGACATGGTCCTGAGTGACTTTTTTGCTTCTCACGACTCATGTTGCACGATACAGTTGATCGCGATCATTTTGTATTCGCGTAAATCGAAGCTTCTGATCCCTGTCCTATTCCTATCTGATACTGTCATTTCAACTCTATTCCTGCTAATATAACGCTCATCACATCGAAAGAGAGCCGAAATGATCGAAAAAAATGGAAGTCACATGATTATCACATGATTACCAATCACAGAGAAATTGCATACATGCATATTATGTATTTAGCGCTTTATAATACTAGCGGATACTATACTAACCTATTTGACCCTAATCGCATGTTACGTTGTTCGGACGTTTCGGCTGCTCTTTCGGCTCTTTTTCATTTCCCATCTGCTGTATTTCTCCCAATTACAGCTCTTTTCGCAGGCATTTTTGATAATATTTTTTATGTTTTATATGTTGGATAGATTTTTTTGTTGTACCAATTTTTGGATTTAGATGTGATTGTTAGTGCATTTTTCCTTCAAAAAGGTGAGATTAACTTGAATGAACGAACACTTGCAATTGCAAACAATACTCAAAATCACCACAAAATTTCACTAAAACAAATTGTTATGCGCCAACTTCACACTAATGTTTTAAAATATTTGCGAACAACGCCACCCTGTGATGCGTTTAAAATTTTTTGTATGGGAAAAGTCGAAAAACGACTTCGTCGTAATACCTAAAAGAAAATGACATTCGTCCGTGCTCTTCATATCCTTCACATACTTAAAAAAAAAAAATTAAAAAAATCAAGCGAATACTAAAATTTAAAAGGGTTTTAATGATTTGCTCTTTCTTATTTTTATATAGATAAGAAAAATACAAGAGTAGACTATGTTCATCAACGTGAGCCAATATTACAGCAAAAAGAAAATCATCCAAATCGGACGATCCGCTCTCGAGTTATGTATGCCACTCTGTTAAATATTTATGTAGATAAACAATCCAAATCAAGAACTGAAACTCACTATTTAATATGTATGCAGAACATACCAGGAAAATCGTTTATTTTATACTACGGGTATTATTAAGGAATTCATCTGTTCTTCATTCAATTCATCTGGAATTCATCCAAGTTTTTTTTTTTTTTTTTTTTTATTGAATAAACTAAATTCATATATGGAATATGGAAGGATACATTTTTTCACACAAAATCTGTAAAAGGCTACGGATTTTCATGCATAGATGCTTAGAATTTCCAATAAACTGAAATGGAATGAGAGCGTAAAGCAGAAAGAAGTAACTGCAGAAAACTTGAAAGAGTTTTCACAGAGTCACGTCGAAGTTATATATGACTTCATCTCAAAAGCAAAACTGTAGCAGCTGCTTTAGAAATGCACTTGCAAAAAGAGAATGCGTTTCATAGATGTAGTCTCACTTAAAAGCTCACAAAAATACGTGCGAAGGTCAGTGATGCAGCAGACATTTGTATAAACGTTTGAATTTTTTACTGAGACGATAAAAAAAATGTGAAAGAATGAAAAGTTGAAGAGCTGCGCACAGCAATGTTGTCCAACTGCAAATTTTCTAATTTTCTACTGCAGTGATTTTGAATGAACGTCGAGTATGGCACTGTGAGTGGCACAGGCGTCAGGCAGGGTGCATGTTCGTTCTGGCGAACGGACTAAACATGTTCCAGCTTAAATTTTGTATCTGTGTCTGTATGTAGCTGCTCTATGTGTCTGTCTGTTGTCTGTCGTCTGTCTGTCGTCTGTCTGTTTGTCTGTCTATTTGAGTGTGCGCCGCACTGATTTATGCGAATCAATAAGTTTCAACAGCGCGATACTTATGCAAAATGTGCCGCAATGAGACGTGGCACTGGACCAGGCAAAACTAAACGTAAAACTACAACCGCAGCTGCAACTACCAATGCGACTACTTGAACAGTAACTAATGCAATTGCATTATTGAAACGGCAGCATGAAATAGTAAAAGTAGTAGACCCGTTTGGAAAAATAATGATTTCCATTTGGACTTGCATTTGCATTCGCAGCAAAAATACGTATACGTATACGTATAGGTATAGGTATAGTGACTTATAGCACAAGTTTGGTGCACGGCGTGCGAATGCGGCAGACAAATCGATTTTGCGCACAGGTTGTGTTGCATATAAGATGAGTTCAGCAATTGTGAAACTTAAGTTTAATTTGTGCTGCCAAGTTTGATGCAAAGGCGTATATTTTTGTTTTAAAGACAGTCTGTTAAAAATACTTGCTATACCCTATAATTGCCATATAAGTCTTTACTTGTATGTAAGCGTAAAAAAGCATGATCGATCTTGCTTGTGGATTAGGATGGCGGATGAGTTTATCTGCAGTATTCCGCTTGAAACGACCTATTTCATTTTTCGTTTGTGCTGTGCTCTTTGAATAATTTCCACATTGCAGGCACTAGAGTTACTCCACAGCTGGTAATCATATCGGTTTTATGAATGTATTGAAAACTAGCACCTTATAATCCAGGCTTAAAGGGGAGCGTGAATTTATAAGCCAGGGTAGCGAATTCGCCTTTAGTTTCATTTGTGATTTCTTCGCTTCAATGAGTTTGCGATGCGTGAGCCGTCTTTCAAGATGAATTCCGAGTTGTATGACATCATTGGCCTGTTGTTACGATATTTTTTAGAGTAAGCGTGGGCAAGTGCTTTTATTCAATTCAAATATCACCAGCGTACACCAGCGTTAATTACCGACTCTTGCACCGACTGAAGTAATTTTGTCGTACTGTGAATACTCGTTTACTAATATGTGACTCAAGGACCTTGTGTGTATTTTGGGCTAGCAGCACTTTAATTCTGTATTTGAGTCCATCGAGCCATACACGATCGAAGGCTTGAGCGACGTCGAGAAAGATGGCGTAGCAGTATTCACGTAGCAGTATTCGAGTGGTGCGGTGTGAGATGTGAGATCTGCAAGTGATTCTGCAGATATCAGATTTCTTGATATCCTTTTTGCTATGGCAAAGTATGTGGGGCTACATGGTGGACACGTATTGATAGTGTTTTTAGTTTCCATCGGTTAACTTTTAGTACTAAACAACTATAAAAGCTGAGACTCAGAATTTGTTTTATAAACTCAGAATTTTATGGACTTGAACAAGTTTATGAAACTTTATGTTCTTTTTTTCTTTACATAGAGGTTTTTCTTCGTCAAATCGACGAAGTTCATTTTGATTCGATACCATTATTATCTCTGTATATAAAAATTTTAGTTAGCAGCATAATTTTTTTAATTGTGTTATTCTTTAATAAAATAGTTATTGGCTTAATTTTTCAATGATACTTTTAGCTTAAATACTAATTATGTCAACTTCATAGAATTTGGCGTAACACCCAATTAGGCATTATCAAAATCCGATGTGGAGACAACTTCAGTCACATTTTTGATCATTTTAGCATTAACCCTTAAATCGAGTATGTAAAACTATAAAAGCAACTTTGTTTCATTTGTCTTTTATGATAATTTATGTAGGAGACAAAAATATAGACTTTTTGCTCACCGCACACAATTTCCGTGCGTTATGTTATAATGTTTTTCGTGCCCTTCGAGCAGCATATGGTGCGCATCAACGGCCTTGCAAGCCCACTATTGCTAATATCAATACAATAAGCAGCATCTTGGTCCCAGGATCTTGGTTTGAAGGCTTACAAAATCCAACTCGTTCAACAATTAAAGCCGCCAGACTAGAATTTACGCTTTAATTTCAGTCAATGGGATTCGCTAGATTCGCTATTTTCAAGTCGAATTTTGTTCAGTGATGAGGCACATATCAGGCTCAATGGTTGCGTCAATAAATAAAATTGTCGCATTTGGTCTGATGAGCAAACCAAAGAGATTCTCAAACTACCGTTACATTAACAAAAATTCACTGTTTGGTTTATGGGCCTGATGGAATCATCGGTCCGTATTTCTCTAAAAATGAGACCGGACAGAACATAACCGTTAATGGCGAGCACTACCGCACCATGATAATGTCATCGACATTTGTTTCAGCTAGACGGTACTACGGCAGACACACCACGAGAAACAATTGCGCGTTTCGGATCTGTCAACTGGCCGCATAGATAATGAGATAATAAACTTCTGGATTTTTTGCTTTGGTGCTATGTAAAGTGAAAAGTCTTCGTCGATATGCCAGCTACGATTCAAGACTTGGTAGCCAACATTACTAGCGTAATTAACGAGATATCGGTAATAATGCTGCAAAGAGTGATCGAAAATTGGATCTTCCGAATGGACCACATACAGCGTTGACGGGACCAACATTTGAATGAAATTATCTTTAAAAATTAACTGTCAGACATTATTATTTCGGATCATAATAAAGATTCCGATTTCCAGTTCTAGTTTAAGTGTTTTATTTAATATTAAAAATGAAAAACCTCTACATGAATTACCCGTTATAGTATATCAATGGGCATGTTACGCTCATTTTTAGGGATAGCCTTCATACAAGTGAAAAATATATGAAACTGTTATACTATTTGAAATTTTTAGTGAAGTGTATTAAAAATTCCGTTTCAGAGAACTGCAGGTTTGTTTCATGTTCTTTTTTTTTTTGGTAATTTTTCTCTGACTGGTTTTTGATTTTTGGCTTTGCTTTATACATTCAATATATCTGCGCTTATCTTAATGGGTCAAAGGTTACGCCTGTGCGCATGTTTCAGACAATTTCGCATAACTTCCGAACGCACGCTGTGCGCTCACTCTGAAGCTCTGCTCCTGGCACAGTAGATTTGGTCAGCAGCTAACAGCGAAAGCCAAATTCAAATCGCCAACTTGCCAACGCCATGGTCATTTTTCGTAATTCGTGCGCGTTGAAACCGGAAGTTGAACTTCAAGCTGTGGCACAGTCAACAGCAGACGTGTTGTTCAATACGCTTGGCAACGCTTTGTATTTTAGGCGTTGCACGTTGAACGTTTGCTACTCAGCTAAAATACATACATACATAGGTATTTATGCTGTTTAGCAGCTAAAAAAGATGTGGCATGTTTTATGATTAAGCTGAGGATTTATAGTGAGGATTTATACTGATATGATTTGATTAAAATAATGGCGCCATTTTGTTTCTTAAAGTGGTGCGCTTTAAGTTGTTTTTTTTTGTTTTTTTTTTTTTATGTAAAAGAGTTTATTGAAAAATATATGCAGTCATAATTTATGTGGCATCATTACTATACGTGTATGTATGCACATCATGCATACGCCATGTGTGTAAGCTGATTTCGAAATACTTTTGCGTGTGCTTGGTTGTAATGTTTTATTAAGTAAAAAAACCTCTTGACGTGGTAAAAACCAAGTGACGTAAGCGTACTTGCAACTCACAATTCTAATATCAATTCTGTGGCGAAAGATTTGTATTTTTCTTTTGTATTGTTGGAATTGATGGTAATATGTAATTCAGCTTTCGTCTTGATATATCTCGGCTCACGGAAATTTCACAGAATAGTATAATATATCAAAGATTGTCCAATCGCACAATGTGTTAACACTCCAAATATGAGCACGAAAATTTTGTCTCAATTTTTGGCAAAATCACAAAATGCACTTTTCAAAATTTATTTCGACCTATATTTTTTCAAGTAGGCATTGTACAGCACCAGCTAAACATACATTTGAAAGGTATTCGATGAACCCTTCCAACGAGCTATCACATGTTCAAAAATATTAAGCCGTTGGCTACAGAAGTCAATTATAATTTGAGCTTTTTTTTAGCATTTCCCGGCAAAATCCACCATTGTGAAAAAATGTCGATATTGTGCTTTTAATATAATAGTCGTGCTGCAGCCACACTGAGGTGGGCTTTCGTCACTTGTCTGGACTGCCGTCTACAGCGATATATCCTTTGCATTGAGTATATAATTAAAATTATATACTGCAAAGAATAAGAAGACTGCTGAAGATACATTTTTATACAAGTAGATATAATTGAATTGCGCCACATTACGCTGTACAGCAACCGAAATTAATGAAGCAAATATGTGAGTGGCGCTTTAATCAGAATGCACTTAAATTTTCATTAGCTGCAGTCGGACAAAGTGCAGAATGACGCAAAGTCTGGATAATTGCAGAAAAAAATGATTATAATAAAAAGAAAAACCCACAAACACTTTATCTTAATGATATTTAAAAGATTTAAACTTATGCGATTTTTACGTGCGTAATGCTGTACAGTGGTTTATCTGCCAGAAAAAAACGTTGCAAACTCCAAAAATTCAATGATAAGAAAGGGTAATTTGACTTTGGTTCCTAAAAAGAGAAAGACTCTTTGAATTTGTGTAATTCGCGTCAATTTTACAGTTCGATAAAATTGAACATTAAAATATTTTTTGGTTTCTATTAAAAGACGTGTCAATTCTAAAGAGAATAATGAATTTTTAAAAAATTTTGGTTGACTAAAACTCTACTATCAACCTATTTCTCCAACTTTAGATTGAGTTAGGACGTCGAGTTTAGCATAATGGATGCAACTATACGAGTTACTTTTCAATTTTTATACTGAGTGTGAGAAAATTTAATTGAACGTTTGATGATAAAGCATGTACATTCGTGATCAGCATGACAAGGCGAGTCGATGTAGCCATGTCTGTCCGACCGTCTGTTCATCCGTTCGTCTATCTTTAGTATGTAGCTCTATACAAACCAGCCGATCACATCAAGTTAAAAATGGACATGTTGGCTTTTTATGTACGGACGTTTCACATATATAACATTGGGTGTGATCCTCTAGTTTCTTGGGGTAGCCTCTATACAAACCACCAGTCAACTTTTGCCTTTTTGTATGAAGAACATCTTTTGTAAGTTAATATTAGCTTAAAATTCAATGTAATTACTTTTTATGGAACGCTGCTTCATAAACATATACTAATGGGCGTGTTCTGCCCACTTTTAGGGGTAGTCTCCATACAAACCCACCGTCCACTTTTATGCTTTTGTGTAAAAAAATTCTTGACATTCTATATAGTGGTTTCTCATGGACAGCTACTTCACATACACATGCTAGTGTGTACCGCCCACATTTGGGGTAGCCCCTATAGTTACAAACGCAGAACCCACGATTTTTACAGTACGAGTCAAGTGGAGTTATTGTTTTTTTTAATTTTTAAATTTAGGGGCGTTCTCATGACTTCCTTTATCTTCATAGCTCATATTTTTCACGCTATATCCTAGTTTTCAATGTCTCGACTGTTATTGAGCCTATAGCCATATTGCCTAGTTCGGCGAGCCAATAAATTTATTAAAAATTTATTTCAAAGATACCTGCCAACTCGATCGATCAAACACCAAAGCAAAATGAAAACAAACCAAATTAAAATTTTATATTAAAATTTGGAAACCGTGCATTTTGCAGCTGACCGATAAACAAGACTAAAATAATCGATTTCAGACGAAAATAATCAAGTTTTTAAAATAACAGACAAAAAAGTGACCGATTTTTGAACGATAACAGAAAAATAGTCGAAATATACTCCAGGGCTACTTAAAATGAATTTATTACAGTTGTGAATAATAATAATCTTGCCAATTCGTATTCTGTAATGTAATGCTAAGTCATGAGAACGGCCGTCCTACCTATATTTTTCGCTTGAAAACCAATACTAAATTTAACCCAATTTTGAAACTCATCTTCTGTATCGATTTAGAAAAAATTCTCATATTTTAAAGCAAAAGTAATTAACAGTAATTAACTGCTTTTTAAATTATATCTTAACTAGCACAGGAGTTATGATTTTTTCAACAAAGAAAAACCGTTAAGAGACCCACTGTGCGCCGTAAGTTGCAACATTCTAACATATGCAGTTAAAATGGCGGCTGTTCAAAAGCAGAAAATCGGAAGTGCACTGATTTGATAAGTGTGGCTATATATGTATGTGCGATATTGCGCCAGCTGTCTATTGTGGCACATGTGCACACGTCTGCGTCATAAATAAGAAAGGATCCGGCTCCTTCTGCTGCTGCTGCTAACGACGCCTACTGCACGGTGCCTGAACTTATACTGTTTGTTTACCTTGCCAGCGAAGCAGCTCAATCGATGCGCACGTTGCACAAATTTATGCATTTATCTAGATCAGTAGCAGACGTTCGATTACACAGCACTATGCATATCAAAAGCGCTGCGCTAGTTTCAAAGCTTTCTTGCTACTACCGCATTGCGTTTTGCTTTGTTTTCCGTTCTTGTTTTTTTTTTTTGCTTGTGGTGTTTAGTGCCGCGTGTCATTAACAACATTTACAGCCAAGCTATGCCAACAATTTATGTGCCACATTGTCAATGAGGAGCTTGAGCACGACAACGACAATGAAATTTATATTGTACTCGTACGTATTGTACATATGTACGTACAATATATGCTACACGTACATATGCAGCACAAGTCATTTCATTATCAATAGTGCAGTACACACAGCATAGTGCATCCCTCTCTCTTGGTTTGGTGTTTGACTGCCAGTCTCGTATCGTATCATCTCATCTCGTCTCGTCTCGTCTCGTCTGTCAACAACGTGTCCTGGCACCTGAGTGCTTGAGTGCACGCAATCGCCACAGTCACCAAATGACCAAATATCCAACAGAGAAAGCCATCGCCAAAGCTATCAACTTCAGTCCTTGCCGCCAACATGGTGTGGTAGATATGGTCTACTGTCTGAGGCCATAGTCGAAAGTCGGTTTGTCGCGTATGGTCGCTTCGTTGGTCACCATTGCGTTGCGCGTTGTCCTTGGTGCGGCTGTCGTCGGCTCAAGTGCTATTAATGCTTCGTTGCTTCATACTTGCGCTGACTGTCCCCGTTCCCAATTTTCATACTCAACTGCGAATCAGTTGGGCGCATTTCTGTTGGCTGCTTTTGGGAAAATTTAATTCGGTTTCGGGTTGAAGTATGTCGTAAATCTATGTTTGCTTCATGGATTTGCACAGTGCACAATCTGTGACCGTACAGCAAGCCTGTGAGCAAAACTGTCGACGTCGATGTCGTCATCGTCATCGTCATCATCACAATCATCATCATGAAAGGAACTTAGTTATTGTTGTTGTTTTTTGCGATGGCAGCTGTTGTCACTCGGGGCTGTGACAGGCGGTTTGGCATTTGTATTGCTTGATTAAAGCCGGATATCCGTTTACACACACACGCACACCACTCCAATAAGCTACGCCTGTATTTCTACTCACATATACTAATACGTACTTACTACTCGATTATTGTATTGTTCAGATATGTTGTGTATATATAGAGACATATGTACATGTGTGTGTTTGCTTGTGTCTTTGCTTGATTGTAATGCAAGGAAATTAATTTCATGTAAACGCGTGCGAGGCACTTGCACTATGCCTGTTTGACATGTAATTATTTGAGCACAGTCGTAATGCTTTAGCATTCTCGTAGATAATCATTTTAGCTCGCTGCTGTCGCATTCACAATGCTTAAGCGTGTTTTAATCATCCAACCTCATGTAACTCAAATCAATTCGGTGCTGGCTTATCATTGAGGCTTTATAAAAACCACAAATAATTCGAAATCGGCATGCATTATTACTGCTGGCGTTAATATAACTTCATGACAAGACAAGTAATTAAATTTTGTGGTTTAATGAGCAGCTATGAGTGCACATAAGCAAACAATCCAAAACACTGATGATATTGTATTTGTATTTGTGCTTGTACTTGTGATTGTCATAAAGCTAATGTAATTTCGGTTATTAACACCACTGGACATTAATGAAACATGTAATTAAAAATAATATGAACCTCAAAATAGTTTATATTTTACTAGCTGTACCCTGGCAGACGTCGTTCTGCCCTTCCTCTTGCCTCACCTTTCCCTGCCACTGCTTCCCCCTGTACCACCTTCTCTCTGCCGCACGTTCTCCATGCCCCTTTACTCTAGCTCCAATTCTCCTACCTCTCTTCTCCTGTCCCTTCCACTCATTCTACAACCACCACTTACGCTGCCCTCATTCCTATGCCCCCTTCCGCTACCTCTCCTTACTTTATCACCCTCTTCCCTGCCCCCTTCGATACTATTCACATGTGTACAACATTTCATCACTCTATCTTAAATGGTACCCAGCGCTTTGCTGCCATCCCCCCCTTCCCTATGATGCCATACCCTACCATCCATTTCCCTACCTCTATTAACCCTGTCCCTCTTCCCATTCTACCCCTTTCTACCCCTTTCCCAACACTCACCTTTTCCTTCCCCCTTTCCAGTTTCCCCTACCTACTCTTCTTTTTAAAATGAACCCGACACATTGCTGCCCTTTCCCCTACCTCTCCTTCCCACTACCACCCTTCGCCTTCTCCTACCCCTACTACCACGCCCCATACCACTTATTCCCCTCCCCTTCAACCTACCTACCTTCCTTTCACTCCAGCGTGGCAGTAGATAAAAGCATGACTCATCTGGCCAATGACAACATGCCAACTTGAACTATAATTAACAGCTGTATTGAACCGGAACGCAAGACGATTGTATTCGTTGTTCATATTTCAGCTATCATCACCCTTTCGCGTTCATTCCGTTGAGAACGAACGCGACTGACGTCCTCGCAATCGTGCATCCTCAAGCCTGGCTGCTCGTTCCACGTTACGTATCTGGATGATGCTTAGTCTATTCCTCTCTCGAACGGATGCCCGCTCTTCCTCAGTCATATTCGGCATTATTTCGAATAAATAAAATATATAATAATATTTTAAACTGTGAATATAAATTTTACGAAATAAAATAAGAAAAATCAATTTGAAAGAAAAATGATATGAAAGTTGTTTTCGGCCTATAAATACAGAAAAAAAAAAAACTGTTTTCTCGCGGTTGCGGGTATGTGACTGATGCGAAAAATATATTAAAACCATCTGTGATGCGGATTATATATCGTGCTAAAATTTGAGCTCATCGGTGCAGAACATTTTGAGTTTTTGACGCATACAAAAACCAATGATTTTTATATATATAGATAGATTGGAAAAGCAACAGAATTAGTATTGGCAACTCATGGAATTAAAGAAAAGTTGCTTGAAACTTGTTTATACGAGAGGATATATAATAGATTAGAAACCGTTCAGCGTGGATATTATCAGTAATACTTTTATGTCGGTAGTAGAGATGATATGAACTACAAGATGCTAATCGAAAAACTTAAAAATAATTACAGATTTTATTTTCATAGATGATAAAGTGCATATGTTATAATTAAGTTAATGGCATAAGTTTTTAATTTAGCAGGTTGTTTTGGCAATATATCCTTTTCAATTAATACGTTTGTAAGCATACTCGTCCAAAATTAAGTGTTGCAACTCAGCACAGTCAGTTGTTTGAGACTTTGGTTTGTTTTGTTTCGAAATAACATAACTTTTCCCTCTTTGTGAAAGAACAACTGTTTAGATTTAGTATTACCACAAAAAAATACTGAAATGCACAAAAAAAAAAAATACCAAAACTCGCGTTGCCACTTGCAAAGTTTTCGTTATTTTATGCAGAACTGTTTTTGGCCCTATGTAATGAAATTAGTTCATGGTCTGGCGCAAGCAAGCAATGGATGATTTTTTATTCTTTTTGGTTGTGCAACCTTTTTCTTGCATTTTTGCACTGTTACAAAACCCATTGAATATATTAATTGTTTAATTTTTGATTTGCATTTGAGTTGCCGTTTTTTCCGTTTAAATTTTTTCTATTTTCTATGTTAACAGTGTAGTTGAATTGAAATTTTTACACTCTTCATACGGAGTGTTTGTAATGCCTTAAAAGAAGCATCGATGAAACCATAAAGTGTATATATTCATGCTCAGCTCGACAAGAGGAGTCGATCTAGCTATGTTTGTCTGTCTGTCTGTCTGTCTGTATGTCTGTCTGTCTGTCTGTCTTTACTCCCTCAATTTTAGAAATATTGATTAGAAAGTTGGTAGGGAGACTTTTTGTAACCAGAAGCAATTTAAGTTTGAACATGATCGCAATTTATCCGCTAAAAGGTATAGCTCCCATATAAAAACATTTTGTACTTATTTTGTTTTATCGAACATGTTTGAATTAAAGCATTTTTTTTTTTGTAAATTAATAATTGTTTCGAAATGAAGTGTAAAGAGTATTAATTGAAGTTAAAGTTTTTTGTTTGTTTGTATTTTAATAACGTAATAAAAACTATTGGCAACTCGGTCGCTCAAATTCAATTGACATTTCTGTACATGTCTCAACTAGCAAAATTAAGAATATATCATTTTGTTATACTATGTGAAAATTTCGTTTATATGATCATGTTCTCAGTTTTGCCATCCAATTTTAATTCTATTCCTTTTCTTTTCCATCTTTCCTCACTGTAAGTATTGGTTATTTATTTCACGGTCAGTAATTATTTTGAACGCCCAAGTAATTAGGATGTTAGTTATCAAATTTAACTGCTACTATAAGACATAGAAAAGCATAAAACCATGAAATAAATAAATATTACACAGAAAAGCCAATAAAATATTACATTAAGCACATAATTTCCAATCGAAACAAGCACATAAAAACAAGAACAATTGCTAAAGTCCAGTTGCCCGACTATATAATACCCTGCACACTTTAGTGATGAAATGGCGGAGGTCAATGTGCTAAGTGCGGACGGACAAACAGGCAAAATGATATTGCTTTACGAGGGTTACTATTTATATTTCGGGAATAGCAAATAATAACAAACATTTTTAAATGAAAATGTCTTTATTGTTTTTCAAAATATTCCCCTTGATGATCAATTACACTTTTGCATTCGTTCAAACCATTTGGCATAGCAGTTTTTCCATTCCTCTTGAGACACCTCCAAAACATGGTTTTTGAAAGCTTCAACTGCTTCTTCGGCGCTCGTAAATCATTGACCATGCAGTTTACCTTTGATACTCGGGAACAAGAAGAAGTCATTGGGTGCCAAATCAGGACTGTACGGAGGATGAGTCATTAATTCGATGTTTTGACTGCTCAAAAATGCACTTGTTTGACGAGATGTGTGAGAGCTCGCATTGTCATGATGGAGAATAATTCGTCTTTGGCGGATGGTTTTACGAATTTCTCCGAAGACTTACGGCAAACAAATGGTCGTCTATCACTCAGAATTGACCATCCTACGTTGCTCAAGCGGTACAGTGGCCACATGACTGTTTTGTTTCCGGCTCAAACGCGTATATCCATAATTCGTCACCTGTGACGATTCTTTTAATCATTTCCTTACACCAATCGACGCGAGCCTTTTTTTGAGCGATTGATAAATTATGGGGTATCCAACGAAAGCAAATTTTTTTACAGCTAAGTGATCAATGCAAAATTGAATGTACTGTGCAAGGATGCCTCTATCTCACGATATGTCACATGACGATCTTGCATTATCAGTTCACGCACTGCATTGATGTTTTTGGGCACAACAACCGATTTTGGAAGACCTTCACGGAATTCGTCGGCGACCGAACTACGACCACGATTGAATTCACTATACCAGCGATGTACTGTGGTTTTTAATGGTGCTTTATCGCCATACAAAGAACTGTGTTTATTGAGATAATCCATGTCGAAAGTTGTGAAAATAATCCAACGAAAACCTTCTCTTGAAATTTCCATTTTTTGGCTAAATTGCTTTTCTTAACTCACTGTAAACAAAACAAAT
The DNA here is from genome assembly GCA_035044765.1 of Leucophenga montana. Classification (NCBI taxonomy): domain Eukaryota; kingdom Metazoa; phylum Arthropoda; class Insecta; order Diptera; family Drosophilidae; genus Leucophenga; species Leucophenga montana. The sequence continues at coordinate 119,213 of JAWNNQ010000337.1, read as the reverse complement.
AACAATTGTACATCAAAACTTTGTGAGTACGTTTATGCCAAAAAATGTCAAATTTTATTCTGGTGTTGCCAGATTTTAGCTTTTGACATTAGTGTTGCCAATTCCCGAATTATAAATAGCAGTCCTCGTATTATGTCATTTTTTAAGAAGCATTCTTTACTATACGACGTAAATACTAAAAATTCAACAAAGCAAATACATTTACATGCATATGTGTGCAGGGTATAAGAAAACTATGACAGCAAAGACAGCAACTAGAGCTAAATTCACAAATTTCTTGTACTCAAAGAAAAAGTTCTGAGTTACAATGCGCTAACCAAAAAATTAAGTTGTGAAAGTGTGGATGTTTAGAGTAAACCAGCAGCAGCATCACCAGCAGAGATAAAAGCGATGAAAATCTTTCTATATGTTTTTCTATCTGCTACGACACATTATCGTACAGATATCCCATCATTTATTGTAAGTTTAGATATAAAATACATATATATATATATATATATATATATATATATATATATATATATATATATATATATATATATATATATATATATATATATATATATATATATATATATATATATATATATATATATATATATATATATATATATATATGGCATAGCAGTTTTTCCAATCTATATATATATATATATATATATTTATTTTTTTTTTTTTTTATGTACATGGATAGATAAGTCCCGAAACAAAATCAAAACAAATTACAGCGATCAACAACAATTGTCATTTGTTATGCTATTAACTGGATTGAATGCGTGAACAATAAGTTTAGTGCAGAACGAAAAAGGACATGGTCAAGTATAAAAATGCGGCAATGACGCTCTATAAACAACGGATACCCTCGTTTTTCTAGATTTTTTTTTATAAAACAGTTGAACAACAAAACAAACTCAACGAAAATGTTGTGAAAACTGTCAGTTTGGCCTCCATTAATACAACCGCATTTAATAGAAATCGACACATGCGACCCAAAAGTGAGCGCTCGAATGGCAAAAGGATATTACAGGATATGTTAACGTGCAATACAAAATTTCCAAGTTATAAAGCAATAATAGCGTAAAGAAACTGGTAAATGAGAAACGTAGCGCGGTGCTGAGCGAAGTAGTTGTATATAAGTATCACTATATAAGTATACTACTATCCTGGTTTAGAGCAGAGAGGTATAGCAGGTATAGCAGTTTGGTTAACTTATTTGTGATGCGATTAACTTTGATTTGCTTCAATTTCGATGTGGCAGGGCAGTTTTTGATTTCGTTGGTTAGTCAGCCGCAAATGTATTGCTAAATAGGCAATTGAATTACGTGCAAGTTGAATGAACATTGATAAATCGAATGAACATAAATATGTAGTACAATATGTGAACAAATGTGGCTCTTTGTTTTAATTTGTTGTTGAAAAGGCATTAAATGCGTTTTAGTTGTGGCTTTAGTTTTGTAAATTTTATTTATATGCTTTCAATAAATATATAATTTTATTGCATATTGGCAGCTTAAAAGCAAACATTGAAAGCGCATTAAAAATAATAGACACAGATTGTGTAAACCCATACAAAAAGTGCTCTAAACTGAAGCAATAAACATGATTATGAAAGAATAAGCAAATCGGAAATGCAAATTCGTTTGAAAGGAAGTCCTACAGAATGCATGGAACTGTGCAATTTGCCTTTGGACACAAACACAATAGTCTCTGGGACTGTCACAGCTCCTGAATGTATGCAACACAATGCTGCTGCTGCTGCTGCTGCTGCTGCTGCTGCAATGCTTTGATGTAACAAACTCAGGATAGCTGAATTGTTATGGCATGAATGAATGAATGAAGTCCTATTTAGCATTATACGGTGTGATCTTATATAAATTTTATGAAAGCAAATGGCAATGATACAAAAATTGGAAAAACAGCTACATACTATCACATTAAAATACAAACACACACACACACAGATACACACACACGCACAAGAAGCCAAGTGCAAATGTGCTTACATTAGTGAGTGAATATTGAAATGGATAGCTATTGATTTGGTTTAAACATGTAAGTGTGTCTTTGAATACTATTACAAGCTCCTGCTCGGCACAAAGCGCATTAGAGCAAAGTAAGTGGCATCATTTTTGCGAAGCTAGTAGCAAGTACAATTGAGCTGTTGTAAATCTACATAAAGAAGAATATGAAATATATGCAAGTTCTGGTATGAACGTACTGCAATACTTACATATAAAATTTAAAAGGATTATGGTCCACACTATACTACACTATTCTAGTGTAGTATAGTGTGGACTATAATCCTTTTAAATTTTATATGTAAGTATTGTAGTATTTCGATTATATTCAGTATTATAACAATGGTATAACAAATAAACAAGTAACCCATACAAAATATAGTCTAAACAAAGTTATGTGCATAGATGCCATATAGTTCTTTTATTTTTGTCTCTCTCGCACAGGTGAGTCAAGCCTAATTTAACTTTTGAGTATTGCTTAAATACTGAGTCGGGAACAATCCAGTAAGAGACGTCAAACAAAACAAATATAAAAATGTATTGAATTATGCACAGCTACAAGGTAAACTTTTTGAAAAAATCGCACCTTAGTAGCGCCACCGACTTGCAGGCTTAATTTCTTGATATTTGGTTCACTGAAGGCAGAGATATCACGCTTAAAAGTGACACGCAAAATGAAATTCGACTTCCAAATGCAATTATGTTGTTCTGTTTTCGAAATTTTTTCAACATTAACATCATATTCGTCTGAAATGAATAAAGTTTATACGTATGAAAGGAAAGCGTTGTAGTACATCCATCTAAATAGTTTGCACAAACTTAGTATGGCAGGTTAGTACAGTGATTTTTGAATCAAAAGGTAAACGGTTACTATGCTTTGAAAATCAGCGTGATTGTTAACGATGATTGAGTCACCGTTTTCATTACAAAGATTTTTATGCTAATAATATGCTAATTTATTTACTAAATAATTTATAATCAACAGTCAACGATAAAGTAGAAAAACTTACCACGTTTTTAATTTAACAGAAACGCAGAAGTTGGTTATTGACATGTTCCATTTCCGATATATTTTTGTATATTGCAAAAACAGCAGTTTAGTTGGTCTACTGGGATTGTGTGAATTATTAAAACGCTATTTTTCTTTGCAATTGCGTGTTTTGAGGTAAAACGAAGGCCTAAAATTATTATTAGTTTTATTTAAAATAAAATTGCTATCAAAGTACTTGCATGTTATGCAGCTACTATGTTGCTGCAGTTTTTGTTTTGTTTTGAGCTTTCTTTTTTTAACACCAAACAATTGGCAGCGTCAATGAGAGTTACCAGCATTTCGAATGTCATATTCATTAATAAACAATTGATATTTTACTTCATAAAAATAGGTTATGAGATATTTTCATATTCTATATAAAATAATTTTCAATTTGCGAAACATATAAAGTGATTTATGCAGAGTTTATAAAGTGTTTCAAAGCATTTCACATTTCACCATACAATACGGTAACCTTGGAAAACTATCGGTTATCGGTATAATCAATTTGAGGAATGGTCAGTAAATAATTATTTAAGTAAGCAAAAACGTAAACTTTGGATGAACCGAAGTTCTAATACCATTCACACGAAATTTTAAATAGTATTGTAAAACATAAAAGTGGGTGTTTAAATAGGTGCTACCCCAAAAAGTGGGCGGTACACATAGTAGTAGTAGTAGTAGATGTGTAAGATGCCGCCATATCGAATTTCAAGGTGATATTGACGTGTTCTATGCAGAGGTATAAAAGTAAGTTGTGGGTTTATATGGGACCACCTCAAAAAGTGGACGGGACACGCCCATTGTCCACTAAAATCCACCAAATCAAATTTCAAGCTAATATTGATTTAAATGAAGAATTTTTTCATAAAAAACACAAAATTGCACGGTGGGTTTGTATGGGGCTACCCCAAAAAGTGGGCGGGCCACGACCATTACCCTGTGTATGTTAAGCGGTTGCATATAAGAAGCCACCATATCGCTTTTCAAACTAATATTGATTTTAATAAAGAAGTTTTTCCTACAAAAACACAAAGTTTCTATGTTGGCTACCCCAAAAAGTGGGTGGGCCATGCCCGTTAGTCTATGTATGTTAAGCGGCTGGCCAGAAAAAGGCACCACACTTCATTTCAACCTAATAGTGACTTTAATAAAGAAAAATGTGTACAGAAGGTTTGTATGGGGGCTGCCCCAAGTAGTGGGCGGGTACCAATTATGTATATGTCAAGCACCACCCATTTATGTATATGTCAAGCATACGTTGACTAGCAGTTACCATATCAATTATTAAGTTGATATTGACTACAAAAAACAAAAATTTCATACAAAAAGTCAAAAGTGGGTGGTGGGTTTGTATAAGGGCTACTCCAAAAAGTTTCGAGTCAATCTTGATACTCTATTAAACTGCAATAAAAAGAACTGTATGTGCAAAATTTCAACTGGATAGCACAAAAAATGGTCCCCAAAATTGAGCAACAACGTACAGACGGACAGACAGACATACGGACATGGCTAGATCGACTCGTCTCGTCGAGCTGATCAAGAATATATATACTTTATGGGGTCTGCGATGCCTCCTTTAATGCACTACAAACTTTCAGAACAAACTGATAATACCATTTCACACTATCGAAGGTGTCACAGAAATCTCTTTCACCACCCCAATTCCGACCTAAATCAATTTGGTAGGTTTCACATAAATCTCTTTTAGACCGTTTGAAATCTCCAGCCTTTTGCTAGGTGAAATTGTTTATTGCATATATAAACTCTTCAAATCATAAGGTTAAACTCTATTTATGTGCTAGTTTAATGTATTTTCTTCGCAGCTGTGTCTTAGGATTTAAACATTTAGCACATTTTATTATTTAATTTAAATGTATAAGAATGTGTATTTATTTGCTGAAAACCGACCAGGTCGATATACACAACAACAACGAATAACTGTTTCTATGAAATCTCGGAGATTTCTGTGACACCCACGGAATTTTTTAGAGAAATTCAAATCACCAGACGGATTTTTGTCTAGAGATTTCTGTGACACCTCCGTATGAGTGAATGGTACAAAAAGTAACTCATTATCAATGTTATTAGAGAGTACATCAATATAATCTTAAAACATAGAATAAATCAACAACATTTTCAGATGCATGAAAGTAATTTTGTATATTGTAAATTGCACAAGCTCAAACGCAACCAATTTGAAACTGGACAAATTTTGCGTTTTGCGTATTTCGGTGCATGGCGGATAATAACTAAAAATTATTCGTGAATTATAAGTGCGATTAATTTTTAAGTGAAGTTAATGTTAAGTTTGAAACTAAAATAGCCGAAAATTGGCAAAACAATTTTTTTTTACACGTACTTATTTTTCCCTACAACACTAAATGTAAGTATATAAAAATATTATAAATGACAAACTTTATTTATAGATGACTGAAAACGGTCATGGGTAAGTGGATATCCAGACATCCATCCGGCAGACATAGCTGTAGGTACTTATATGGTCTACAATGCTTACAAACTTACAAACTTTCAGACAATCTTATAATACCATTTCACATTATGTGTAAATGGTACAATTTCAATGAAATTCGTTGAACGGTTGCAATAGGAATTGAAAAATTGGAGGGCTGAGTGCTCTGTTCAATTGTTAGTTATTGCATTTTCGGCGATGGATTTACATATGTAAAGGGCGCTAGGAGAAATGAGATGCATTTCAAAATGGACGGTGAAGTTAGCTTAAAACTTAACATTAACTTCACTTAAAACTTAATAGCGCGGTTTGTTTGAAAACAAATGATAGCTCAGATTTGATACATCTGTAAGGGGGGCCGGCTGTGCCACGCCTCGTTGCTAGTAGTTAATTATAAATGTATAGTGTATAAAACTTTGAATAGAATTAAAATACTGAGATTTCATAATTCACAAATTGAATATTGGCTTTATTAGAAAGACAATTGTATGCCACTGGTATTTAAATATGGGCGCCGCGGCCGTCGGAAGTCCAATTTTCGATTTTTTTTTTTATTTAGTGTATATGTAGTGTTAAAAACATCTATAGTTAATAAAACTAGTCGAACGGATAGACGATTATATCGAACGTAAAATAAACGTAGTGCACAGTAACACTTCCGAACGGAACCACGATTTTTGAAATAAATTTTCACAATTTGCAAGTGTTGTTCTGGCGTGAGGCTACTCTTGATAAAAGGGCGAATCAAACTGAGTAATTTATGACAGCTTAATCCCTGTCGGAAAATGCAATCTCGAAGAAAAAAAAAATGCTATACGTAAAACGTCGACAAGGCAACATTTTGTGCAAAAATTCAATACATAAATAGCAAATGTGATTCTGACAATAATATTTATTCACTAAACTTCTTGCTTAATAGCTTCTCTCATAGTTGCACTTCAATATCCTTCAAGAGTTTAAAATTGTAAAATGTGTCGAGGCAACAACCTTCACTGCACACATTTTTCAAAAAATGAACATGACGAATAATGTGTTCAACAGATATAGTCAGCAGCAGTTGAAAAACAGTGTCAAAGAAACAAATCCCTTGCATGGCGGTGGCTGCCACAAGCCGAGGTTGACGCGTCTCAAATAGCCACAATGGGATTTATTAGTTATTTTTAGTTATAAAAATATGTATTATATACATATGCATGTAACACTCACAGACCCGCTTGGCTTTTGTCTCTGATCGAATGCGGACAACACATGAGCACAAACGCTACAAAAAAGATTTATTCAGTCTAGACTTTGTGTCTCTGATTTCTTTAGCAAACAGTTGGGTGCTATACCTGTACATAAATGGTGCGAGAGCAGTTCAAAAAGTATTGTGCGCGGTGATTTCGGCTGATATATTGTTCGATCACTGTTTTCAGATACCAAGTTGTTGTTGAATAGTTTTGTACAATCTCGCTTATAAATAAATGAGCTTTATAAATATTATTTATACTATTCTTCTATTGATTAACTAGTTATCGATCTCCTGGCTGCACCAACTCGTTGTCAGCGAATCAGTTAATCTAGTTCTTGATTAAACTTGTGAAACTACGTTTGTGCCGATTTTGTTCTCTAATTGCCAATAATTAAAACTTTTCATTTACTATTTGTAAAAAAAACAGAAATCAAAACATAATATACCAAAACATCTGTTTTGTTTTAAGCGAACGTCATTTTGCCACTCACATGTTAAGGTTAACGAACATTTTATGCCAGTGTAAAGGGAAAATGTTCAGAATGTTGGTCTCAATGAAAATAACTTTTAGTTACATACATATATTGTCTTAGACTACTCTCGCTTTTTTCATATTGATATTTTGGAGCTGATTGAATTACACAGAACGCCTTGGCACTCAAATTGTTTTGTCGCGTTGCCAGGCTACTAAAAAATAAAAATAAAAATATAGAAAAGGAAACAAATGATAAAATTCAAAAGAGATAGGATATCGTATAATGGATTCAAGTATGTGTTTATTGCATGTGTAAGTTAAACGTTAGCCATTTAGATTGTTGTTGGTTTTTTTTTGCTATTGCTTATGCTGCGCGTGCCAAGAAAAACGATTTAATACTAATCTAAGAAATTTACAAGGTGCAAAAACTGGCAGTAAGACCAACAGTTCAGCACATCTTCGACTGGCTTTTGTAATGAAGCGTCTAATTTACTTTTAGGCTAAAGCCATAAAAATAACACACCTGCAGTTATTTAAAAGGCACTTTAGTTGGTTTAGCAGTCATTTGAGTTTGACTGCCTGACCGGGCAGGTTAGCCTATAAAATCAGTGGCAAAAGCTATGAAACAGCTGGCACAGCCGGCCCACTTTATGAGCGCACATTAGAGCGTTTTGGCTAAAGCGACCGTGACGTGTATCTTATGGCACATTTAGCAACGTGTTGGCCATTTTAGCATTACACACAAATATATATACGATCATGTAAAGCAAACACTGTGTTTGTGTGTGTGTGTGTGTGCGAACCTTTTGTCGAGGAATTTATGACTTTCATTATTAAACTTTGCCACCTGCAGAATTATTATAGTGACTAGCTAGTGGCGGTAAGCTGGCTGGTGTTATTGAGTGCGCTAATAAAAGCAATGGAGAGTGGCTAACATACGCAGAAACACACACACACACACCCATAAACAAATATAGATGCACACTAGCGCGATTCAAATTCAACACCGCAGGCGGAAGCAACCACACGCCATGTATCCTTTATAAATGGCGTCCTTTACAAATGTGGCAGTATAAGGTTGAGCTTGAAAAAGTAACAAAAAATCAATTGAAATGTAGATGCAGGTTAAGAAAAGAAAAAAATGAACTGACATTCAAGCGAACACCCTTAAACATACATAGTACTAAAAGATCCTGGAGCTGAGGCCAACGCCAAAGTAAATAAAAATATCGTAAAAGCGTCGAGCTGTGAGCTACGAGTTTTTTTTTTTTTTGTCGAGCGCTGCTGCAGCCGTTGTAACCAGGCTATGCCATTACAATTCTTTTATACACACACTCAATTGAATGCGAAATTTATTTCTAGTAATTTATGAAAACACAAAACGAGAGAAATATTTTCATTTCTGTTGCTGTTGTCGTTGCTTTGTCTGTTTGCTACTCTCCTTAGGATAAGTTGAAGTTGGAGCGGCTTGGATGCGTTGCTATTGCTTTCGAACGTTAGGCGAGTATTAGGCATGAAAGCTTGAGCAATAATAAACAATAGACAAGGCTTATACATAGTACAATAACAAAATGTCAGAATAGCACACCCGGCAGCAGCTGCAACGTACTTTCAGTTCTTTTAATATTTGTGACGATGCTTCACTGTGTAGGCGACAATGCTCGCAAAGCGCTGATGCAGCTTGAAGCGCATTTGCGGATTGTTACGATTTGCAGCAGATAGTAAATCCGATCAAGTGTGGCAATCTGTATTTTTTCTTATATATAGTCAACGTTAAGCGCATTTGGTCGATAAGCAATTTATTTAGCGGCAAGCAGCTTACAAACAATGGCAAAGCAAGAAAGCATCTAAGCAGTAGAGGCAATGCACACTTACAACAACTTATTGCAAATTGCTTGCAGTCGATTTGCTGAGATTGCTCAGTTGGTGTGTAAAATGCTGCTAATGGGAAACATGAGATTAGATAAAAGTGTGACAGTATTCATATAATGCATTATATCGGTGGGACTAAGGTAATAATACGCTTTACACGCATTTAAAAATAAATAGCTTGTACGGTCCTAGTAATATTCTTTATCATTACTAAATCTCTAAAATTAGTTGATGTTTAATTACAGTAATAAACGCTGAGTATCGGCTTGGCTGAACTTGTTTGGGAGCTAACATAGCAGATCCAATCTAGTATACGAAGCCCAGCCCTTATTTCGCAGTTTTCTACAATATATGTGCGTATCGAATCGCACAGTAAATAAACCTTGTATCTGAGTCAATATAGCCAAGTCCGTTCGTTCGTCTGCCTGAGTATGAACCAAAAAAAAAAAAAGAAGAAACTTGGCGACTATAAGTACGAGTAGTTGACACCCAAAATGTAAACTATGTTCCAATCAAAAAAAAAGTCAGGAGCCGTTAAATCTGAACCCGCGGCGGCCAATCATAATCTTCACTTTTCGATATCAAACGTCCATCTAACATTGGTCGCAGTAAAGCCATTGTTTCGCATGCAGTGTGGCATGTCGCGCCGTCATGTTGAAACCTTCTTATCGTATTTTTTGAGAATTGGTTCAAAATAGTCACGAATCATGGCCCGATCATGACCCTTCAAAATCAAATATATATATATATATATATATATATATATATATATATATATATATATATATATATATATATATATATATATATATATATATATATATATATATATATATATATATATATATATATATATATATATATAATATATATATATATATATATATATATATATATATATATATATATATATATATATATATATATATATATATATAACTACAGTTACATACTTAAGCTTAATGGACAATCACATGCTCACACACTCAAGGCAAACACTTGTGCTAACACATGGACAAACGACAGACAAACAGACAGTCAGACTCAAAAAGCCTTTACCATTCACACACTCAGCCAACTGAAGAAAGGAAATTTGCATTTGTGATTGCTCAACAAAAGGAACTTTAACAGTAACAGCTAAAACTATAGCGCCAAACCATTGATGTACAAATAAAAATCTTAAATATAAAGAAACAAACATACACAAAAAAAAAAAAAAAAAAGAAAGAAAATCATAGTCATAAAAATAAAAATAAAAGCAGCGCAACATTTCAAACAAATGGCGGGTGAAAAGATGCTTTAGGCTGTTTCACTACATTCTGCAAACCTTTTATTCATACTTTTTTCCTTTTGAATTTATGTATAATACAATATATATAGTATATATATCTTCTGCCATATATGCCAAACCATAAAAATCACACTCGCTTTTACATACACACACACACACACACACACAGAGCGATGTACAGAAATACTTACACACAGTGAAACAAATAAAACGCTGACAGAGTACATTTCCGTTTCCGTTACAGTTTTTGCTAAACAAATGTGAAGCGGTTGCCGCTGCTGCTGTCTTTGTTGTTGTTGTTATTGTGGTATATATTGTATATATGTGGTATATATAGTATATCCTTTTTGCGTGCTTCGCTTCGAACCGGATATATTACAATTGCGAAACGTCTAAAACGCACATTTATGACTAAAGGATAAATTTATATGTCCGACAGTACGTTTTGCCATACTATATATAGATTTGTATGTGTATGTGTATATGCGTGTTCGGTTCATTTCCGCTCTTTATTTTAATGCTAATTCTGTTGGGATTCTTTTTTTTTTTTTATATGCCTTTGTTTGACTAACCATTTCAACGGAAACTGACGCATTTTAGAGTTTTCACTTGCGCGTTGAAATCTTCCGTCTGTTAAATAAAAAGTTTAGCAAAAAGGCATGCACTGCATATTTTATAGGTACGAATTGTAAATAAAGATGTATAGTTAGTGTACAGATTGTGAGAACAGTGCTGTGTATGTGTATGTGCTCATAACAATTTTATGCGATAGTTGATTTGTATCTGTATCTGATACTGTTGTTGCTATTGCATTTTGTTGCTGTTGAACTGAATTGGTTCTGTATTTTCTTTACTTTATTTTCTTTCTGCACTAAACATACAAGTGGTATACATAAAGCGGCAACCGGAAGAAAATGGTTGCTGGCTGGCTGCTAACAATTTAAAGATTGTAAGTGATCCAGCACTAGAATAATAACATTTTATTGGCATGGCTGCTTTACTAGCTGTATGAAGGAGGCTTCGAAAATGCTAATACTAATAAAGAAAAACAATTTTTGATCAGCAATATATATATTTAGACATATGATAATACAATATGCAGGAGGTTTGTAGAGCGTAATATATCAAGAGAGTTGTATTCGCTGCCAAAAACTATAAAAAATCTATTGTTGGCCTAAATGTTCGGATGTCTGTCAAGAAACTAAGTTTTAAAAATGAATTAGTTGATGTTACTGTTACTTTAAGTTTAAATCTGCAGATATTTGAAACTACTATATTTTCAATACAGTATGATATGTATGGCCGTCTGAACCGGACTTAACTTACCAATTCTTCGAAGTATGACGTAAACACTTTATTGCAGCTCATTGTCTGTGCTTGTTAGACAACCTTGTACAAATTCGGCACAAGTGAAAGAAAACAGAATACATTTTATTGTGTGTTATACTATTCTGGTGGCCAGCACTGTAATGCAAATTATGCATTAATGACTCCTGCGCACCACACCAACAGATATACTCAATACAATATTGCAAATCATACCGTTTACCAAGCACCTGCAAGGTAAACAGAGTGCCACAACATCCGCTCTAAGGCTAAAGCAAACTTCGATATTGCATCGGGTCACTCAAAAATATAGCGAAAGCAGTGACAGCTTTCAAAATGGATTGGCTATTCAATGCTAAGTGGTTTTTCTAGAGGTTACCCAAGGGTTACGTGACTAAAGGCTGTTTATGATCTGCTTGAGCCGCTGGCAAAGGAATTGGTTTTGAGAATTACCTAGCGAATGACAATCAATAATTTTATCCACTAATACTGGACTTCTCCATATTCAGTATGTAGCGCTCTCTTGTTGTGTGCAGCAAATTAACTATGACAGCTGTCATGTTGCCAGTTGCTCGATCTGTCGATAATATATAATAGTCATAAGCCAGCTTCACAAGCATTTTCCATGTAAAACTTGCATTCATTTCGTTGCTTTCTATTTATTATTTCATACATATGAGGCGTCAGTTTTTGCCTTTCATACTTCCGCTTTTTGAATTGCTATTTCAAATCCGGAAACGGAAACCAACGCAGTGTGTTGTCGTTGTTGTGTTCTCTGTGTGTGTCAGGCGAAAGTTATATTTTTTATAAGCTAGTTCACACATAAAAGCAAAGTTTGTGTGCTATAAAAATAATAGTAAGAAGAGTACAGAAAATATGAGAAAGAGACTAAAATTCTACTTGAAGTTAGTCGACTGCTAGATACCGTAGAAAGTAGATTTGTTTAAACTACTATAACTACATCAAAAAAGTTGGACAGACTGATCAACGTATTTCACAAGTTTATATCGTTTAACACTGCAAATGCTAAACATAAACATTTCTAATAATATAATTTTTGTATAATTTTAGTAGGTATATAGAGTATTGTGTGTTCTACTGAGCTTTTTGTCGTTTTCAACTACAATATGTACGTTTGTCGCTCAGAAGAAGGTAGAAGAATTTGTGTTGTTTAAAAGCCTCAACAGCTTCTTCAGGCGTCGTAAAACGTTGAAAATCGTGATATTATTTTTGATTTGCGTTAACAAAAAGAAGACATTGGTTGCGAAGTGTGAGCAGGAAGACGGATGACCGATCAAATCGATGTTTTGAGTGCTCAAAAACTAGATATTTTGTGTTAGCTGATGTGTGAGAGCTCGCATCGTCATGGCGGAGAATGATCCGTCTTCGGCGATTGTTTTTTTTTTTAATACAACTGAAACTTCTGACAAAGAAATGATGGTATACCATTGAAAATTGATCGTCCTACATTGTACAAATACACCTTCTCTAGATTAATTTGTAAGAGAACTGCGAACACGTTTAAGTTCAGCATATCAGTCATAAAAAGTATTTTTTGATAGCGCTTCATTGCTAAAAGTCGAAGTACTTTGTTTGGTGCACCGTTGTGAGATAATACACATCCAAAGCCGTGGTAAATCATCATACCATTTTCATTTTTTGGCCGAGAAAAAATTTTCATGTCACTGTAAACAACGCAAATAGTGCACGTACGTCGAAACGTTCTGCTTACGTTTGTGCTAAGAAAATGTCACTTAGGGTTGCCAAGCCGCACAATATATAGAAGGTAGCACTCGTATATATAGCATTATTATAGCCTCATGACACATGAATAACAATCAGCAAATTGTTTTCCCATTCAATGCTCTGGGATTTTAAACACGACAGACCCCTTGCGAAAGGAATAGCTATATACATACAGCAACATTTTTGACATCGACTCGTATAGGTCACACTTGACTTTTGTTTATGTTTCTATTAAAATATACAGAATCAATAAAGGAAAGCATTTTAAAAATGTATGCATTGCATATATTCACCATTTGCGCATGAAATACCAAAGTAATTGTCTCTGCATTATTCATTGTTGCTCTTTTTTCTAGTTTTAGTGTGCACTAATTAATATTTTGTGTAAAGAGTGACCGAATGAAGAAATAATCCAAAATACCATAAAAATATATATAAATACACTATTTCTGCCGAACTTTTGGTACCTTGTCATTTTTGAGTCCAGAGTTTTCTCATGTTTTGAATATATTTTAATTTTAATTTCTATATTCTGATCTGCTCTAACAGCAATGAAGGGGAACACAATTTGCTGATTGTATTCGTGTGTCATACGGCCATTACTAGTATGTATTTATATTTTTAAAGTTCGATTCCACAACACTTAATATGCTCTCACATACAATATGTAAAGAGTTTTCATTAAGCATGTCTGAAATTTAGAATTAATTAAAAAGAGTTGTTTATGAGATATGATAAAAATCTTCATTGTAGATTAAAGTGCATTCGTTACTATTATGTTTTGAAAATGATATAATTGATATGCTCTCCGCGGCTTCGTTTACATGACTCGATCCAGGATGTTCAACTGCGTATGACAATGTTGCATAAATTGGGTTGGATCTCACCAACGGTTTAAATCATGCTGATTTCCAGTTGGTTAATTGCTGTTGGTTTATTACCATAAACCAGCGACTTAACGTAACCCGAGAAAAATATATGTCTAAGAAAGTTAAATCACACGATCAAGGCGGCTATTCCATGTCATCCTTTCTGGGAACTTTTCTTGCAACAATTCCAATGTGATGCCCGATGTGTGATCCTCCAGGTCCATGTCATCAAATTGAGGCCAAAATAAGTCAGTTAACATGGTCCGATGCCGTATATCATGGCTTGTCACCGTTTGGACATTTTCATTGCGGAAGATGATCTCTGCACAAAATTACCACCAATCAGTAAATTTCTTCAGCTGCAATAGAAACTCTTGATACTGCTGTGTATTACTCTCTACCCATATGCGGCAATTGTGCTTGTTCACGAATTCTGTTTGTTCAAACAAAAATGTACTTCATCACTGAGTATAATTTTTTTGCACAAAATTTGTATCCGCTTCCAGCTACTCCACAGCCCAATCAGTGCAGGAAAATGTCAAAATGATAAAATGGTGACTATGACAGAATTTAAACATCGAAGATTGACAGCGTTGCCAACTGAAACTATTTATTAGTATACTATTTATTTTTTTCAAGCGATCGTTTGACAGCAATTTTGTCTTTATTGACGCAAAGCCTTTGAGCAAATGTTTGCCTTGTGTTCTCCGTTCGCTGCATGCATTCACTGTGTGCATTTCACCTTTGTGGTTTTGTAATTTAATAGCTGTTTTTCTGCGAAAAAGAGCACAAATGGTTCTTCGAATCAACGAGCGTGCAAGTGCCTTTGTAAATAAAGTTAATTAAATTTAAATATTTGTTTATTGAACGCACCGGCGAATATGAAGTGGGGCGGGCAGGACTTAACCCAAACCATTGTAAAGCAGGCAAAAAGAGAAAGGCAAGGAAAAGCCAACACAATTCTACCAAATCCACAACACTTCATGAGATTTCAAATTAATGCCAGTGCTGACCACAGCATGAGTATGCCAGTGCCAGTGCACTACACTGAAATTAAATCTCCAAGAAATTTATTTATTTAATTATTATTATTTTTTTTTTTTTTTGACAGAACTGAGGTGTTGCGTTTCGGTTTTCGGTTATGGTTTTGGTTTACGTTAAATGCAAGCATTTTGTGTGGTTTACAGGTGTCATACAATGCTTGGCATAGCAACGGGAAAAAGGGCAACATTTCGTTTCGGTTGCCAAACAATGAGTATAGTAAAGTATTTTGTGCAACATTTTTTTTGAACTCATAAAAAAATCAGAAAAACAAAATCAGCAAAGCAAGCCAAATATATAAAACAGTTTTGTTTGTCTATATGTATAGGTGTAGGTGTAGGTGTAGGTGTGTGTGTGTGTGTGTGTGTGTGTGTGTGTGTGTGTGTGTGTGTGTGTGTGTGTGTGTGTGTCGGAGGTCATTGCAACATTCTCCGCATTTGGTGGTTCAGCATTGCGTATGCGTAACAACTGCAAAAAGCATTTTATGAAATTTATTTATTTATCCTTTGCAACTTTTTGCACCTTTTTTTTTGTCAACATGTGCACGTACACTACTTTTGCTTTTGTAAATTTAAACGTTTTGGCAATATTTCAAAGTATACATTTAAAAAAATACTCGTATATAAAGATTTTTTATTTCGGTCTGTAAAATTTTCATTTGATATACTCTACTTTTATGCTATGGCATGCACATTTAAATTATTTTATTTAAAGTATTTATTATAGTTCCCAGCGGGCATGCTTTTATCGCTGTGGTTGCCATTGACCAGGATTCGGGTGCGCGTTTTATTTTTAATCTTTAATGTCCTGCACATTGTTGTTCACTTTCGTTTTTATACATATGTACTTGTATATGTAGAAGTACAATAATTTTTTCGATCGTTTTTTTTTTATATATGTTTCATGGAATTTATTCGTTTGAAATTTTTGGGGTTTCGGTGTCAATTTGTAGTCCAATTAAAATGCTTTGCATGCTTAAACGATTTTAGTTGCGCAATTTTTTAATAACCAATTGTCGAAAAAGCATTTACCTTTAAAACATGACACAGTTGCACAGTTGTCATTATTACTAAGCGTACCTAATGTGTACAATTCTGAGTCTATTCTCATAACAATATAGTTAATCTTCAATGGTCGTTTAACCTTCCGTTTAGCGCATGATTGAGTTTTAAACATACTTCAAATTATACAAACGACGTGTACTTTCGTGACTTTTCCAAAAATTTTATTTGCAACAGATTAGTGCAAAACTCATTCAATTATTCTATATGGAAGGATAGGTTTAAGTTCATATCAATATACACGTTGTAATCGTAACACATGGGTCCAGCCAGAACGCTATGTAGTAAGCACATAAAAACATGTATTTTCACCATTTCGATTCGTTTTTTTTTATACTGTTTCATTGTATTATACAATCAATCCGTTAGCAGTGTGCACGTTCTGTATGCTTATATAATTGATCCGTATATAAGTGAAAAAGATTTTTTGCGCGCCAAAATTTACGCGCAAAGTGGTTTGTGTTGATCGAAATGAGTGTTGAGGTAGAACTTAAGTATTTACAATACGCAGCGCCGTGGCCGTCGGTTTGATCCCGATTTTAATGAACAAATAGCAGCAGCATTAGCTAATGATATAGAACGTGAAAGACGTGCTGAAGAGGGCGATTATGGGAGAAATCCCTGCTGAGACAACAATGCGTATTGATGCGAAAATGAAGCGTCTGATATTGAAATGGAAAATACAATTGAACCAAACGAAATCATGTACACTGATGAGGACGATGAGTTTGATGAATCCAGTCGTTCTGAAATTGAACAACATACACAAAATGCAGCTGAAATTTGTTTTTTTATGGATAGGATGGTACAACATGGTATAAAAATGAGCCCAAAAATGGGCGATTGCGCAAAACACAACGTTATGCGTTTTCGGTCCGTACCTAAAAATACAAATTTCATTCCAATAGGGGTATTCAAACAATTTTTCACACCAACCATTGTGTTCATAATACTTACAGAAACGAATCATTATGCAATTGAATTTGAATAATTCTCATAAAAAAAAAAACCAAAAAAGTGGAATGATCTAAACAAAACTGAATTAGTTGCATTTATCGACATGCTACTGGCAGCTGGATTTTCTCATAACAACATTCATGAAGCAAGCAAATATTCCGTGCCTCTGTCTCTTATAAACGATTTCTCGAATTGACACGTTGAATTGAATGTTATGTAACAACTTGCGAAAGGATACTCGAACAGCGGAAGAACAGCCGTGGCCGATAACTTTTTCTCAACTTTGGAATGTTGTAAACGTTTAGCAATTATTGGACTAGCATTCGATCTAATAAAATATGTATCCCTGTTGAAATGAGAAAGCATCCTTCAAGTCCGTTTCTTTATTTTGCTTTGGATATAATGAAGTCATGGCGTTAACAGCGTATTGCATTTGCAAGGATATTGATGACTTAAAATTTTCTCACGCTAGGCGACAATTCCGAAAAAATTTATCCGAAAGTTTGATTGAATATCGAATCAAGAATTTCTATCTACTATTGAAATGTTTCTGTTGCATTCCCAACAAGTCATAGTTAAATATATATTGTTAAATATATATTGTTATTTCACTTATATTATTCATAAAGTCAAAAGATAAAAATTCTTAAATGACAACGGAAACATGAGCTAAAAAAAGTTACGAATTAGACGCCAGGATCATATTTTTGACCCTTAAATAAATTGTGCTCATTTTTCATATTCGATATTGTCACACATAGAGAATTTATACTAAAGGTGACGTATTCCCTTAGCTGCGCTCTTTTTCATTTCTTATTTATCGCTTGTCTTGCTCTTGATTGCTCATTTCGTTTTTTGTTTCACGCTCAAAGTATTTACGAAAGTCACCACAGCGGAATACGCCACCTTATAGATAAATCCACCTTGGTGTAATATAGATCATTCTCACCTTAAAATCATTAAATCTCATTCATAAAATTCAGTTTTGTGAACATTTTTACGATATACTCGTGTATACATTGACATAGAAAATCTGAGGTTTACTTCTAATTCCAAATCTTATATTATTGTATTGTAGAATGGCACATTTTTGCAGGTTACCATTCTCTCTGTCTCGCTCTCTCTCTCTCTCTCTCTCTCTTTTTGATAGGGTATTTTTAGTTCTACAAATAGATTTTTTAGGAATAAACAACGTCGTGCTTCAGCACTTTTGACTTTATAAAAAAAACTCCGAAACATTTAGCATATTCCTATTAATTGTCATTGGCCATCTATTAATCTGAAAGATTGAATTTATAATTCAAATCAAACATTTTAACTTTACATTCAAATACCATTTACCTTTCTGCGACAGGAATAAGTGATTTCATCTAAAGTATCAACTCCGTTCTCAGTCTTGTTGTAGTTCATAATAATCTCTGGCTTTTGATGCTGCTCCTGACAATTTTTTTTTAACATGTAATGTACTAAACAGCACAATCAATTTATTGCGTTTTGAAATGTATGAGACAATACTTGCAGCTAAATTTTGGTCTAAAAGAAAAAGTTAAGTTCCAGCCTGTTGCCCCTTCATATCTAAGACATATGGTGGGTGGTATTAACAGTTTGGATTTCCTCACAATACCGAAAAAGTCAATTTTTTTCTTTTCAGCTCCTTAGCCAGTTCATAAATTGTAAAAAAGTGGTTAAATATAACGTTTTGTCCAACTAATCCATTTGTGAGATCAAACACTACTCGTTGACCTTGTTTAGTTTGCGACTTGCATGTTCAAATCATGCTCGAGCATGATGAAGACACAATATTCGTGTATCTTGATATGGCATAGGATGTAGGTCCTAAATTTTTATGTATACAAATACATGTTAAATAAGTGTTCAAAAAAAGCAATTCAATATTCTCTTTCTATTCTACATTCTCCTTCTTCATAATAACTAACTTTTTTATCTTTTGATAAGAAACAATCCGAACTTGAGCTTTCACCACCTTCCAACGATTTACCGAAAGAGATATCCAACTCTACTTCTTGTGGCTGTTGTTCATAGTCTCCAATGTCTTCATCTGAAAAGTGATTTTCATCTTTTGACCATTTATTTGCTAATAACTCTATTCCCGAATCACGTAGAGGCTGTCGAAGCGATATTTTTTTATGAATTTCGCAATAAAAATATCTGCACTAAAAGTACTTTCACTTTATTCACATTTGGGTGCTGATCGACAGCGGATTCGTACATATGGTCCCATATATGAAATTGCTCGAGTTTTGTAGCTTTTAGCAATTTGTCCTGTTGCTTTTTTCGTTAGATTCAAATTAAAACTAAAATTCGCGCCAAAATGAAAAGTTATGCGCGCCAAAAAAAACGTGATAAGCACTTTTTTCTTTTTGTTCAACTCTAAGTGCTTCTTCTTTTTCTCTTCTTCTTTCTTTTTAAAAATTAAAGTGATGTCAAGTTTTGCGACCCTCAGGTAGCACTTGTGGGCATCACTTTTAGGTGCAATGGTCATCACTGCAACTATTGCGGTGACGATAGACCAGGCCTGAGCGTAACAATATATAAGATGGCTCCTGGAAAATGTTTCAAATACCAAACACTGGAAATTTAAAAACTGAATTGCATACTTTTGAGGTCATCCATTCACACTTCTGGTTCACGAATGGTTCTTACTAGATCCTTTGTTTTAAATTTAACTCAATTGCATGCAGTGGTCGGCTGAAAATGCTACATTTTTCATAATTTTCTTTCTTTTTTTTCTTATTTTTTTTTTACTTAAGAGTTCGTAAGAGATATTGATTTATTTGGATTGGAACTCGGAAACGATATTTCGAGGATTTCGTTTGTCGGGTGCTCTAGTTGCATTTTCTCTGTGTTGTATTTGTTTGGATTCTTTCACTGGTGTAGAAAATGAAGTGCATTTTTCTTCTTGTTTATTGGATTTTTAAATCCAATCATCTCTAGATAATGACACCACAATACAACTCTTGCAGGAACGCATTGCAGATTCACGAATTGATTATACCTGGGAAAGACGGTGCGGGAAATACTTGGTCCAATAGATTTTTGATATCGACAATGAAATCAGCAAAAGTTGACTATAAAATAAATGCATAAGTGATGACTTCCGCAAATATCAACTTCTAGGCTCAATTAAAAAAAAAAATGTTTATGGACTATGACTATTTTTGAAAATATAACGATTATTCCTTGTCGCCAACCTTCTTCTTAAAAAAAAAATGACATTATAAAGCAAATTTTTGACAACCGCATGTGTTCCCAAAAATGAGGTCTTAGTACCTATTGTTAATAGCTGTATGTGCCAAAAAATAAAAGGTCTGTAATACGAGGGCATTTTGATAAGTCATTGACTTTTTGAATTTCGAATTATATTGATTTGAGGGTAGTCCCTGAAGTACCCAATCTGCAGTATTAAGTTTGTGTTTGACAGCCATTCAAAGCAGACATGAAAGACAGACAGATGGACAGAAAGCAGGTAGGAACCAAAATTGACATCAAACGTAATAGTGTGCTTACTTTGAAGTAATCGAAGGAGTGTTTGACGTTGGTTATCCGCAATATTGTCAAGTTTTTGCGCCGTTTTTTGAACGTGGATAAAATACTCGTATGCAAACATTGCTACAATTTAGCGACCAAACAGTAGAAAAAAACTGTAATCTTTGTTCAGATCGGATTGGGAGAATTTAATAAGATACTAATCGATACGATATACTAATCGATACGTAGAGCAATAAAAGCAAAATTATTCTTGCAGCATGTGAAAATGAATGCTGACGTTGATTTCTAACTAGTATTTGCGTCATTGTTGCTGCTACAATCAAAGATACAATTTTTGTTATTGTTGTTGTTATTATATCACACTTGACGCTGTCAAAGTTAACGCACGACTCGCGATTCAACTTGACACAGCTCAACTCATCTCAACTCAACTCAACTCAACTCAACTCGATATCGTTTTCATTGCGCAAAACTTTTTCACAATGCGACATATCAAATGCGAATTTATCATTTTCACATTTCACTGTTTAATCGCTTCAAGTTGTCAAAAGATTCAGCGAAAATGCAAACACTTACATACAACTACGAAAGGATATGCATACATATAAGTATATGAATGATTTATGTGCTAAGGTTTGGTGGCGGATGTCGCATATATTTCGATGTGACATGGCTTTAAGCATACTTAATGAGATTTTGAATGTGTTGACAGTCAGCGAAACTCGCATTGACAGTCAACTTAAAGCGAAGCCAGTCACAAGGCAGCTAACGCAAAAGGTTACCTCTTACTTAATAAGTATGTTGCATAGTGTAGAATAATGAAAGGTAACTAGTACTGAAAGTACATGCAAAACTCTTAGACAAAACCCTAAAGACATTCAAGTACTTATTGCATATACAAATGCAACGCTTTGTTGCAACTTTTGTGTGTATATTTCAACTAAAGTCTTGATGGTTTCTCTGACTGCTTTATTATGCAAGTGTGTCTGTAGTTTAATGTGGCCGACCTTGACCGTAGTTGTTTAGTTTCTTGGCAATCAAAATGTGTTAAATATCTCCTGCAACAACAAAATAGCTTTGTGCTAGCGGGTGGCAAAGGATAATACAGAGGACAATGTTGACAGCAACATAGCACTCAATATAAATTTAATTTACACAAGAAATAAGTGTGTGTGTGTTTGTGTGTGTAAAGTAAACTTGTATGTATATATAGACTGAAAAGTAAGCAAAAGCCGCACACACACACATGCCCACAATGAATATTCACTTGCCAACATACAAACGCAGACACACAAAGTCTTACAATTTGTTTCAATTTTAAAAGGCGCACGTTGCAAAGAGAAAAAAGACAGCGAAATTGGGTGCCATGTGTTGTTTATACCCTACACAAGTTCGTAGGTACTGATAGTTGGGTTACTTATCATGTGAGCGTTCGTAAGATGTCTTTATATCGACTTCAAGAAAAATTCATAAGATACCAACTGTAAGAATTCTTCGTTAAGGGCTTCAAACATTTTCATACCAAGTGTCAGATTGTTATCTTTTAAATTGATAAAATGCAAGTAAATTTATAATGGCGCCTGTTGTGCTCAAAGTATAATTGTTTTTCATTTCATGCACACAACGAAACAAAACAAACAAAAACAAAAAAACAAGCAAGTTCTTTATATAAAACACATACGCGCACACATATTGTGTTACTCTCTCTATCTCTCTCTCTCTCTCTCTCTCTCTCTGACTGCGATTTAAATTGTTGTTGTGGTGTATCAATTCTTTCTCTGTTTTCTTTTAAATATTTATTTAATTCATTTTCTTTTCAAAGTTCACAAACTAAAATTCTATGAAAAACACACTCAACTGATGCTCGCCAACATGTTTGGAAGTGCGCCCACAATAGTTTCGAGCCTAACGTCGATCTGCTCGATCGACATGGTCTACAATGTGAACACTACAGTGTTGGGAGAGAGAGTTTAGTGAGAGAGAGAGGAAGAGAGTACGAGAGAGAGAGAGAGGAAGAGAGTACGAGAGAGAGAGAGAGAGTGTCTTTGTGATTGGCCGAGGACAATACCTGGTATATACCTACCTTAGGCGAAATACTTAAAAAAAAAAAAATTACATTCGTCCGTGCTCCTCCGCACATTTTTCCCAAACAAAAAATTAATACACTTGATTTAAATGTAACTCTCAAATCTAATATCTAATGGAACTGTGCAGTGTTTAATGTAGTAGGGCACCACGATTGTAACTATCTCTTATTAAACTTTTTTTTTTTTTTTTTTTGTGGCATGTATGCTTGTTGTGTAAGTTGCAACGATGTGCTGCCGCTGTTTCCATGGTTTCATTTGCTCCACTTGCAGCTTTTTGAGTTGCTGATACTGCTACTGCTAGTAGTTGCCTTGGATTGCTTGTTGGTGCGCTCTAAAACTAGAGAAATTGTTGAAAGTACTTATTTCGACGTTAAAATGGCTGGCGTTCAAGTGCGAAAAGGTTGGCCTCGTACTTAAGCAGCAAAAAGCAGAACATGTTGTCATAAGAGCGCAGAGCAGGGATGCATGTAACAACAACAGCAGCAGCTAGTAGCAAAATCAAGGATTGTGTATCTTTTGCACGCGCATGTTCGTCTGTCTGTCTGTCTGTCTGTCTGTCTGTCTGTCTGACTGTCTGTCTGACTGTCTGTCTGTCTCAGCGAATATCAAGTGAAGAGCATAAACGTATTTGCTGAAAATGTAACGCTTGTTAAAGCAGATAAGAGCGCAGGATATGAGTTCTTGTGGGTGTTCCGTGTTGTGGTAACGGTTTGCGTTGTGCGTTTGTATATACGAGTGTAGTTCAATAAGTTCTTAGAAAATTTATAAGAACAAGTCACATTTGAAGTATATATTCAGCTAGGCGCATTTATTTACTCACGTTTCTTTCTCTCTGCCTGTTTCTACAAGAGGCTTTCATTACTGCTGGCAATATAGAAAATTATTCATTGACATTCAAATTCGTCGTTAGTTCCGGAACATCTAATACTAACTAATAGGCAATCTGAATTCAATTGAATCATTCAGACATTCGAATGCATTCATGAATGTACAGTTATTTTTTAATTTGTGAAACGAATGCTCAAATTTTAGAATGTGCAGCATTTATGAAGTGTCTGTAAATGAATGAAGAATTGCCACGCCGAAAAAGAGTCATCGGTTATACTTCATTTCCTAACCGATATTTCAATTTACTAATATTGATTTTGTTTTAAATATCAACTGCAAATTTAGTAGTAACCGAAAGCACTATTGGTTTTAATGTGATGCTTCGATTGGACCATCCTGAAATTCGTTTAAACACAAGTCTGATCTTGACTAATGAGTCGTGATATTTCGATTATGATAAGTTTAGCTCGTTTATGGGATGTTAGAAGCACAATATTTCATGTGATCTATTGTATATTAGTACTCATTGAGTAATTATACGGCTGTAATATTAAAACTTCTATCGAATTTTTCACACATACACCATTAGCAAGGGTGTAGCAATTTAAGGTCGACTTTATCTCAAAAAGTCGACACCAAGTCGATTTTCATAGTAATAAACATTCAAATAAACAAGTCGAGAAATAAGATGTCAGTCGATAACAAAGTAACATACGTTTAAGTTGAAAACTTTTCATTTCTAATTATTTCATACCCAACAAAATTGATAAAGAAAAACATCTCTTTTAGAAATGATTTTTTTTCTGTGTGCCTATTAAACAGCCCTCGCATGTACGTATTTATGTAGTTAATGTCGCATATGGGTTTTTGTAACACTATGACTGTGTGTGTCGGCATAGTTACTTACAGTGCAGTGTATATCTAGTGTATATCTAAGTGCGGCCATGATAAATGACATGTTTCATTTGACATTTTAACAAAGTGTTGAATTTTTGCTGCTTCCTATTTTCTTTTGACTCTCGTCCTTACACCAAACTCGCTTTTCTTTCACAACTGACATGGAGTTTTTTCTTTTTTTGTGATGCTTTAGTTTTCTATTTCGCTGCTGTTTTTTGTTTGTCTTTTTGTCGCATGAAAAGTTTTTATATTTCGCGTGAAAATAGAAAACAAGAAATGTTTTTTTTTTTTTTTGGAACAAAATATGCTCACAGTACTGCTTCCGCTATGAAGTACGCATGTAGTACGTATTGTAGTATAAATTTTCAATCATTTTTCAACAGAACAGCTTGAAATCGATATCTGAAATGTTGCTATGATAAAAGAAAATATTTTGTTTTAATAAATGCAGAGCTCAGAACGCAATAGGATTGCGCAATAAGTCAAAAGCAAATACATTGAAATATCGAATTTTGCTTATGTATTTTTCTAGCTCATGCACACTGTGTATGTACGCAATACAATTGTATTAAAAATCATAACATAAGAACTTCGCAGAAATGAAATAATATTTGAGTTTTTTGTTTTTGATCATATTGTGCTTTGAATGCCCACATATATGGTATATGGTGCAGTGTTACGTATCATATGCAATAGTTAAAATAGTGAAAATAGGTAGATAGATTTATCGATTGGCCAATTCTAAAACAAAATATAAATATTGAGAACTAAGCTGTTTTCAAATGGTCATGCATATAGTATATGACACATTTATAATATTGTATTGAAAACAGTTTCAAATATTTACATTTGGACAATATCATTTTTAAGAAATAGATTCCCAAAGTGTGTATTTTAATATGAAATAAACATTTTTTCCATAAAAACTACAAATTTTTTTTTTTATCGATTTTTTAAATGTGAACTGTCTTTTGAGACACCCTGTATATAAATAAGCAAGTGAAAATCATTCACACCCTTTTTAACTCTCTTAAACACAACGTATTCGCTTGATTATCTTTTTTTTTTTGGTTGGGAGGAATGTGGAGTGGAGCATGAACGAATGTAATGTCTTTTCTAAAGTATTGCATCTAAGGTCGGTAAAAAAGAGGTAACGCCCACGTCCAATCACAAAGACTCTCTCTCACAAAGCCCTCTCTCTCAGCACTCTCAATTTGTTATACCATTCACACATAGAGTGAAATGGTATTATCAGTTTGTCTGAAAGTTTCTAACGCATTAAAGGAGGCATCGTAGACCCCTTAAAGGACTATATATATTCTTGATTAGCTCGACTAGACGTCTGTCTGTCCGTCTGACTGTCTGTCTGTGTGTCTGTCCGTATGTCTGTCCGTCTGTCTGTATGTTGTTGCGCATTTTTGGGGTCCAATTTGTATGCTAAACAGTTGAAATTTTGCACATACCCGCCCACTGTTTAGGGTAGCCCCATGCAAACCTACTGCCCACTTTTGACTTTGTATATGAAAACTTCTTTATTAAAGTTGAAATGCAATGACATACGTAGACTAATGGGCGTTGCCCGGCCATATTTTGGGGTAGCCCCCATATAAACATGCTGCCCACTTTTGTGTTTTTGTTCGATAAATTTCTTTATTAAAGTAAATATTAGATTGAAATGCGATATGGTGCCTTTTTATAACATACATAGACTAATGGGCGTGGCTCGCCCACTTTTCGGGGTAGCACCCATACAAAACCATAGCTAACTTTTTAAACCCCCACGTTTATGCTATACAATACGATTTAAAATTTCGTGTAAATGATATTAGAGCTTCGGTTCCACCGAAGTTAACGTTTATTCTTGTTTTTTCTTGGTATCGGTCCGTTTGGTTCTCTAAAGGGCGATTTATATTGTAGAGCATGTCGGTCGTGCAGCTCGACGTTATGTTCGCACTTGCAAACATGTTCGCGAGCATCAGTTGAGTTAGTTTTTTATAGTGTTTTTGTTTGTAAAATTAAAAAAAAAAATAGGAATCAAACAAATACTTAAAATCAAAAAGAGAAAGAATTTATATACCAACAAAATTCTTTTTTTTTTTTTAATTTATTGAAAATAAATTGCTCACTTATTGTCGCTCTCTTGCTGTACTGCCCTTTACCTAATACTTTAAAGATAAAGGTCGAATTTTGACCACTGGTAGAGCTCTACTACTGATAATACCATTTCACACAGCCAAATGGAAATGACATTTTATCATTGCGGAAAAACGGTTACAAGTTACTAAATTTTCACTTATAACAGTGCGGTATCTAGAGAGTCTATACAATAACTTTGGTTTCTCTAAATCTGCTCTAGTTCGAGAACTTTTATTTCTAACACACAAAAGTGAACGGGTCAGGCTTCCATCCAACCATAACGAATTTCAAGTTGATGTTGATTTTAATGAAAAAGTTTTATTGATATTAAATCTATTCCAAAAATCTATTCACACCTATTGATATATATCGTAAACGGACAGACAGACGGGCATAGCCAGTTCCGTTCGTATCGACATCTCGATCAAAAAAATATATATACTATATGAGCTCTACGATACCTCATTTAATGCGTTACAAACTTTCAGACAAACTGATAATACCATTTAATTCAACATAGAAAAATATAAAATAAAACTAGGAAACAGCTAAAGATGTGGTAGAAACGAGAACCAGATGACAATCTGCTGCAATTTAAATATGCAAATGACTTAAAAGTGCTACATAGTTCTGCATGTCTGTCTTACTCGTCCTTGTCTCCGGTCTACAGTCATGTTCCGCTTACAGTCATGTTCAGTGTCCTTTAACACATTGGCTTCAGTTGCGTTGTCATTGTACCTTATCCATGGCTTCTTCTGCTTGTTGTTGCTATTAACTCGAGGCGCACAGCGCAGTACAAGTTGAGTGCGTAATGTTGAATACGGGTTCGAATGTGGCATATGGCATGCGTATATATGTCAGTTCGGAACTACTTGCGCTGCTGCTGAAGTATGCACGTTAACAAAGGCACACACACACACAAACACACACACACACACAAACACACACACACACACACATACACACAAAGATAACTACACATTTTCAGGACACACAGACAGGCAGACAGACAGACTACGAAACGCGCAACTTTAATGAGGCAAGTACATATTTCAGCGGAGTAATAATCATTTTGTGCCTGCGTTCTTTTTACGCTTGCAGTATACATCTTATAACAAATGAAATGAGATAACGCGCACAGCAAATGACACTGGTGATGATGAACTCTGTAGTACAGGAAGCAAAATGTCGACACTGAAATGGCAGCGGTAGCGAGAAACGCTTGCGGCATTCGTAGTGAGCGAACTCAGATGCTGTATGTGGTTCTCCTCTCTATTTGGTGGTAGTATAATTTTGTTGTATTGGACGCTGTTGATTTTCAGACTACTACTGCTACAGCGCAGTGACAAATACCTTGAAAGACAGACAATTACAGACCAGCAGCAACCAGCCAACCAACTAACGAAAACCAAACTACCACATATGCTTGTACTGTGAAGCGCATATCGCTGTTGCGTGGTACTTGGTGTAGTTATTGCGTTTTGTTCGTCTTGTCTATTTTCGCTTGATGTGCGGCACTTAAGTTTGACGCTAGAGTAATTTGCGGCAACTTCACGATCGTCATGGTGTCATTTAAAATTTAGTTTTAGCCATTTCCGCTTCACTTCGACGAGTCGTCGCACATTGTACTCTTTGAAATTATTTGCGCAGCTGACAAATGCCGCAAATATTTCAATAAAACATGTCGAACTTTGTCTGATTATTTTTACTACAAGTAGAAGTATGCATTTGTGTACGGGAGGACTAACAAAAGTCTGCTTAGCTGATGATATTTTATATGTTTTTAAAAATCTAAGAATGGTAGACTTCATGAAGATCACTTTGCTTGGAGATGATAAACAAGTAAGAAATGCAACCACCAACGCATCAAGAAATTTATTATGCATATCCTTATGACAGTTTGATTCCAAACTGCCCATTTTTCGGTAGAGGACGTGAGTCGGAATGATCGTGGAAAATCATTCGACGAACGAGAGATATGTGGCCCCGGTAAAAAGCTGAAGTTAAATGCCTTGGCTGTGTCGCGAATATTGCGAAATGAATTGCTGTGCACGAAGAAATCTACTCCGTGGAATCCATGAATTTTGAATGAGGTACAATAAGTCAAGTTCATTTTGCCCAATATTTCTTAAGACAATTCGTAGACGGAAGTTCTAGTAACTTTTAGTAGAACCATCAAACGAAACAGTAGTTCATGGTATGCAGCAGAAAATAAAACATCCACGAATTAAAGCAAGACAACAAGAGTGATGTTGTCTATTATTTGCTTCATCAGAGTAGTAACTGATAAATGGTTACCGGAAGTTTTCAAACCAGAAATTTTCGAAAATTTGGTGAAAATCGCAAAAAAATGGAATTGCTTCACTTAAATTTTTTTTAATGAACTACTAACTTTATCGTGGTTTGTGGTATCGAAGAAATATGGGCATATTCTTCATATCACCTTGTGATTTCTGGTTGTTCCTAAATATTAAAAGAAAAAAACATTTTAAGTCTTTAACTGCAAAACCACGATTTTCATAACTATTTTGACAGTTGGATCTGAAAACTAAATGAATGTATTTGAATTAATGGTGATTATGGTGATATAGCAGATAAAATAAATCTATATCTATATATAAAACAAAGTCGGATTAGTTAAACCATTCATAACTCGTGAACGGCTGGACCGATTTTAATGATCTCTGATATGTTGAACTCTTCTCCGCCCCGAATAGGGCGGAAAACAATTATCGAAAGATATTGAATATACATATAAATGGGGTCGACGAGGGCATGAGAAAGGGGTAGGGAGAAGTTGGAGTCAATGGTAGGTAGGTAGGAGGAAGGGCCAGGGGAAGAAGTATGTGAGACGTGGTGGTAGGGGAAGAGGTGGAGGGAAAGGGCATGGAGAAGGAGGCAGAGGTAGGGGAAAGGGCAACAACGCGCCGGGGTTTTCTTAAGATAGAGGGATGAAATGTTCTAAACATGTTAATTTGATTGAATGGGTTGGGGGAAAGGAGGCATTGAGAAGAGGTGGTAAATGAATGGGGTGGTAGAGGAATGGGGGATGGGAAAGGAGACTGTTGGCATAAGGGGTAGAGGCGAATGAGGGGTGGTAGGGGAATGATGCTAATTGAAAGAGCAGGGGGGAAGAGGTGTAGGGGAATGGGAGGTAGAGTAATTGATCATAGGAAAGGAGGGGCATAGGCAGGAGAGGCAAGGGGAAGGGCTGCAATGCGCCGGGTACCATTTAAGATAGTTGGATGAAAAGGGGCAGTGGGATGGAGTGGCAAGGGGAAGGGCAGCAACGCGCCGGGTACCAGCTAGTTAAAAATAAAAGAACTAAAATTAAAAAAAAAAAATTATTTTATTTTTTTCTCTTTGCAACTAACCGGACTTTTGTTAGTCCCATAAATAGTCCGCATAAATAGAAATGCTTTCGAGATTTTTCATGCGTTTAATCTGTACAAAATATTTACATATGCATATGTATATACATTTAGATATACGCATATATATACACATGTATGCATGTATGTATGTACGAGTATATGCCAAGTGACAGATTGAGTTGAGAGTGAATGGGTTGCCGAAGAAATGGCACTTCTCAACTTTTTTCATAAAGCAAAAAGACCGCAAATTAAAAATTTCTGCACGTCTCAACATAAAAAGTTTTTATTCAAGCTTGTTCTTTGTCGTTTTTTTTTTTCTCTGGGCTGACTGCTGCCATTTGCTGTCGCCATTTTATATTTGCTTTTGTATTGCGTTTAACATTCACATAACCACATCTATTTATATAGAGCGAATATGCAAAAGTACAATATGCATAGCAGTAATATATATACTATACTATATATATTGCAAAGATTCCTATGCCATAGCCTGTTACTGGGCTATAATTCTTTTATAGAAAACGGTTTTCTCCTGCTATTCTTCATATTTCAATTTCAATTCATACTTCAATTGCAACATACGTTTGCCCTTTTGCGTATTTTGGGATTCAAACGGATTTGTAGCCAGCAGAACACAAACTGACATGTTCCATTGCATTTTAATTAATTCAGAGTTTTATTCAAGCCTTTATAAGCATTATTTCTATGACTTATTTGGCAACGATGCAGTGATTCCACATTGTTTTTGTAAAATGAATTGATTTTTGTGAGTTCTCTCCCACTTTAACTCATACAACCGCTTAAAGGACTGTCTCCATCGATTTTTCAATATTTGTTTCGATACAATATTTACCTATCTTAAAGGGTTTTTTTTTTTCGTAGATAGACTTCAATTATTCGCTTTAGTGTCCTTAAAACGAAAATGTTGTGATTAATTGGTCGAAACTTTTCGACAGAGATGGGCATTTTCCTACATCACTGAAAACGTAATTAATACGAGCTTCTAAGCCAAGCAAGACTAGGAGAATGTGATGTTAAAATAAACTAAATATATATATTTATATATATACTCATATATTGCACATACGAATTCGTACATCTAAACTCTTTAAATTGCTTTTGAGAGTTTGAATTTTAATGGCAGATAGTGACCGAAATGTGACTTTTTGCATTCCAAAGTTCAAAATAAGACCTCTCTGACGGTTGTTAAAATATATCTATAATATTATTGAATAATATATACCATTGTTCATTGTGGTAAAGACATTTTGAAATACACGCAGTTCGTATTCTGTACTTAGCAGTTATAAAGAAAAAAGGATATCTAACAACAGAAACCTTGTGAAACATCCAAAAGTCCAATTTCAAGTAGATTTTGCATGTAACGAAACAATGTTTGATACAAAATTGAAAAAGTGGCTAATGGTGGCTACCAAAAAAAAAAAAAAAAAAAAATAATAATAAGAAAGGGGATCATACATATTGATATATTGACCCGGACTGGTTAAAAAAAAAAATATAGCATTTTTATGCATTTCAATACAAATCGTTATTTTCGCCTTCAAAATAGGCTCCTTTTGAGTCAAAACAAGCATGCCAACGGTTAATCCAACTTTCCATACACTTGTTATAGACCTCGGCCGGGGTAGCCTTTAGTTCCTTTAGGCGTTTTTTTTGTTGTTTTATGTCCTCAATCGGAGGGGATATTTAAGTTTCGGAAACAGAAAGAAGTCAAAGGGTGCCAAATCTGGTGAATACGGTGGTTGTGCGATGACTTTTGTTTCATATTTGGCCAAAAGCTCCGTCACAATCAAGCTGGAATGTGACGGTGGTAAGAAATCAATGAATTACGAATTGCTTCACGTAGACGCTTCAAAAGGGCCAAGTAGTACACTTTATTGACCGTTTGACCCTCCAGAACTAATTCATGGTGAACCACACCACGGCAATCGAAGAAAACGATCAGCATCAACTTAATTTTCGACCGTCATCGACGTGGTTTTTCCGTTTTGGGATCATTTTTGGTGCGCCATTCGCTAGATTGTTGGGCAGTCTCGATGTCATATTCATAAACCCACGTCTCGTCACCAGTAATGGTGCTTTTGATGAATGAGGGCTCATCAGCTACGTTGGCAGGCAACTCTTTTGCGGCCTCTACTCCACGTTGTTTTTGTAAAATTTCAGATCTTTGGGTACGAGTCTGGCGGCGACGCGTTTCATAACCAAAACATAAACTAAAATGTGTAGAATCGTTCCATAAGAAATGTTGAGTGTCTCTGCTATCTTTCTAATGCCAACAAGAGATTTTCGAATTTCCAATTTCCAATTTCCATTACTTTTTAGACGTTTTTGTCGTTAACAGAGTTGGATGGAAAAGTTGCATGATACAAATTTTCTACGATTTAACGACCCTCACTGATTGCTTTATGCCACTCAAATTCCATGTTATAAATCGCCATATAAACTTTTCGCGTCTCAAACCAGCAGCTGTCAAACATAGACGAATGATTGCATCCCGCTCAAACTTGGCATGCATGTCAATGACAGTGACAGCGAACTAAGAAAAAGAAAAAATACTACTACGGTTCAGTTTGGATTCGGATCGTATGTACCTATATGTGGAATGTTTGTCCACACAAAGTGACCATATTAAGATTCAAGTTGCTTTTGATTGCAACAAAGAGTTTTTATACAAATTAGAAAATTAGGTGGTTGGTTTGTAGGAGGGTAAGCCCAGAATGTAGGGGTGTCACACCCATATATATATATATATATATATATATATATATATATATATATATATATATATATATATATATATATATATATATATATATATATATATATATATATATATATATATATATATATATATATATGGGTGTGACACCCCTACATTCTGGGCTTACCCTCCTACAAACCAACCACCTAATTTTCTAATTTGTATAAAAACTCTTTGTTGCAATCAAAAGCAACTTGAATCTTAATATGGTCACTTTGTGTGGACAAACATTCCACATATAGGTACATACGATCCGAATCCAAACTGAACCGGTAAACCGTATCGGTATTTTTTCTTTTTCTTAAGTTCGCTGTCACTGTCATTGACATGCGTGCCAAGTATATATATATATATATATATATATATATATATATATATATATATATATATATATATATATATATCTGTGAAGTTCATCGGTTCATAAGAGGTCGCCATATTAAACTTTAACTTGATTTTGACTGCAATAAAAAAATTCTCCATTCAGAAACTCTGAAAGTGGTTCGGTGAATTGTATGGGGAATACCTCAACAAGGCAGCCGATCTTACCTATTGATATATATGTGAAGCGTCTGTTTATAGGAAGCCATCGTTGCTTAAATAGAATGCTATACAAAAGCAAAAGTCTGTCAGCTGAATATCTCAAAAATTGATATAAAAAAAAATGCCCAACAGACAGATGGGCAGATTTGTAAACTGCCTTTCTGTAGACACTATTTCATTTCTGGTTTCTTTTGGACATTATATGCAGAAGTCCACAAATAATGGTATACTATATATTTTATATATATGTTACATAGATTTTGACATTTAAACAAGTCCAATTTACATTTTAACAAATTTTGGCGTTTAGACAATTTTCTGTGGGATTACAGAGATTACAGTATGGTTTAATCAACTTACTAAATCTTTACAATTTACTTTCTACGACTGCTAAATATGCCAGATAATTTCACTTTTAAATTATAGTTCGGTAGAAAACAATCATATCCGAATATAGTTACGAGTTCAGCTTAAGTCATTCGGCACCCTACATATTAGACTTTTCGTATGTACGAGGGCTGCTATTTATATTTCGGGATCTGGCAACACTAATGTCAAAAGCTAAAATCTGGTAACAACATAATAAAGTTTGACATTTTTTGGCATAAACTTACTCACAAAGTTTTGATGTATAATTGCTATTTGTTTTGTTTACAGTGAGTTAAAAAAAGCAATTTGGCAAAAAAAAAAAAATGGAAATTTCAAGAGAAGGTTTTCGTTGGATTATTTTTCACAGCTTTCGACGTGGATTATCTCAATAAGAATGTGTCAATGAACTTTGTAGGGCGATAAAGCACCATCAAAAAATACAGTATATGCCTGGTATAGTGACTTCAATCGTGGTCGTAGTTCGGTGCCGACGAATTCCAAAATCGTCCAAAATCGGTTGTTGTGCCCAAAAACATCGATGCAGTGCGTGAACTGATAATGCAAGATAATCATGTGACATACCGTGAGATAGAGGCATCGTTGCACATTAGTTCCACACTTAGCTGTAAAAAAAATTTGCCTTCGTTCGATACCCCATAATTTATCAATCGCTCAAAAAAAGGCTCACATCGATTGGTTTAAGGAAATGATTACAAAGTTCGACGTGTATACAATCGTGACAGGTGACGAATCATGGTTATATGCGTATGAGCCAGAAATCCAACAAAAGTTGTTCGTATAAGAAGCACAGCGAATCAAATGATCGCTTGTTTCTTTGGCCGAATGGGTCATGTGGCCTTGAGTAACGTAGAACGGTCAATTCTGAGAGGTACACGACCATTTGTTTGCAGTAAGTCTTCGGAGAAATTCGTAAAACCAACCGCCAAAGACGAATCATTCCGCTTGACATGACAATGCGAGCTATCACACATCTCGAAAGTTCACATTTGATTTGGTTATTGCGTGAAAGCAACCATTCCGAAGGGGGGGGGGGGTATGTCAATCGGTAGCCTAGCTTTTGGGAATTTGGTCGCTATGGAGCGTTTCTCGGGAGCGGACCGTGCGTTGTGCGTACGTGAGTTTTACAAAAACGGTAATTCAGCGAATGTAGCGCGTAGAAAATTCCGCAGTATTCGACATATTTGTCATTTAAATGATGCGCCAAGCCCACTTTTTCCTGTGAATTTACGTCAAATCTATAGTTTACGGCGACAAACCGACTTCCCTGTCACAATTAAAAGGAAATATCCGTCACGAAGTGGCATCCATCACGGAGAATACCTGCCGAGCCGTCATAGGAAATTTTAGTGCTTGATTAAATGAATGCTGTGAACGCAATGGTTTACATTTGGACAATATTATTTTTAAGAAATAAATTCCCAAAGTGTGTACTTTAATATGTCATAAACATTTTTTTCAATAAACTACTTACCTTTTTTTATCGGTTTTTTTTAAAATGCGAACTTTCTTTTGAGACACGCTGCATTTACATGTCAGATAGCTATGATAGTCGCGCTACCTTGAGTGACCATGAATAAATGAATCTCGTCAGCATTGTCGCGCGATATAAACATCAGCTGTTTAACATCTTTCTCTGCACTTGGTGGTCGCAGCAACCATTTCCGACGCCAAATGCTTCGTGCAAGACTTTTACGAATTTTCGCTTCAGCTTTTTGCATTTTTATTTGAATTTTTTTATTAGCTGCATAAATTGCAAATATAGCACAAAATTCATTTAAGACTAGTGTTATAAATACAAATCTGCTGCCACTGGTTAACACTGAAAATGTAGCTATCAAACACAAAGTAACTGTTACTTATGTGATATTTTGACAGTTGAGTGAAACACAAGTCAGATAGCATGACACAAAAATATAAGACCTATATATCACACTGCCATAATTAAAATGGAAATAAAATTTTTTAGTCTTCTATATCTTATGTTGTTTTGTTCAAATGTAAGGGTCGAAAAGTTGTACAAAAATAAGATTGAGAGATGTAACCACAAAATGAAATATGGATACTAATTGATACTCAACAGTTTTTCATCGTAGTTTTTTTATAGCACTTTGTCATTTCATTTTCTTTATTTAAAAAATGCAACAAAATTTGGAAAACCACGCTATATATACATGTTTTTTCTCGTTTGCGCCAACATCATATTAGATTACATAACTAAAAAAAAAATGCATTTCTTTTCGATGTTTGCAAAGCATCTGTTAAAAATGCAGCTAAAAGTGTAGCTTTTTTGTGTATTTAAAATTCATTTTATTTTCGTAAAAATTCCGTAGAATACAAGTTATTTGATATTTATAATAATTTTTTTTTTTATTTGTTGGTTTTCAGCTCGTAATTATATGTAATTTATAGTTTTGCTTCAATAGAGTTGCTCCTTTAAATTCCTACAAAAAAACTTTATTCCATACATTCAGTCTCTAACGAGCAACAACATAAACAGAAAGCCAACGTATAAAATCGCTTACCAAACTATAACCACCTTTATACATAAACATAACGCCAAATATTGTTATATATCTATTTGCTTTTGTTTTTCATGGCGTTCCGATTAAATCATTTCGCTGTTGTTGGTCGTTTATAAAATTTTTGGTCAGGCTTTTTCAGCTCAGCTCAGCCTCAACGCATAAATTCGTACGAAATGTTCTATTTGTAGCGGTCGTTTTGTCGAATTTATAATTTCATAAAAATTTACATAAATGGCGACTGGACCGGTGTGTTGATCATGAATTGGGTTGTCTGGCTGGCAGGTAAATATACTCGTATAATATTTTAAAAGCGATTACACAACTATAACACGCTAATTTATGATCATATTTTTCCATGTGAGTGCGGCCGCACATATCATTCTTGCACAAAGACACATATATAAATATACGAAATGCAAAATATCTGCTGAATTGCAACCGCAAATAGCGCAATAGGTGATTTACATGAATGCATGCAATGTAATGCATACGATATGAGAATGGTGTTTAAAACAATAAATAAAACCAGCGAATAAATGCCAATTAAATTAAGCGTAAATATTTTTTAAAATAAATTTCGAAAATGCACATTGTCGAAATTCAGTAGTGAAAAATTTAAAAAAAAAAAACAAAAAAAAAATCAAACAATCTACGTGCACGCAATGTGAGAAGCTCCATACAATTACGCATACGTAGAAAAAAGCACTCGAAACGAAAGCAATTACATCCAATAAAAAAAAAAGAAATGTGTGCAATACTTCTTTATTAAACTACGTTTTATTTCAATCAGCACTTGAAACCAATGTACGCGTAGATACTTTTACATACAAGTCTATACGTGCAGCGTAGCAATAAATTAAGCAATTGCAAAGTTGTGCTGAAAACTCGTATTTTTCTGCGCTACCTTCGATTGACAATTTAATGGAGTTCGCGCATTTACACGCTAATAGAATTTGGCATTAATGTCCTTGCTACTTCCGCATCTGCTGCCGCGTCTGCTCCATATTAAGCTAGAATTTATGGTCACGCGCATTTTACCTTGAAAGTTTATTGTGGAATGTCCCCTTAAACATTCAACCATTTTCAATTTTGGGTCACACATAAATTGCGCTTTCAATAATGGACGCATGCGGATTTGCGTACACCTTGTGGCTCAGTTTGACTATTTAGCGTTTGCGGAAGTCATTCTAGAGTCACTGCAGCTCTTTGTCACTGCCAGTTAAGCTATTGTTACGAGAGTTGCTACATATATTTCTAGCCTAACCATGAGAAACGGTAATTTATGAGAAAAAATCACTTTATTTTTTATGTGTGGGAACAGGAGGAAGTCATTTGGTGCCAAGCCAGTGCTGTACGCCGGATGACCCATCAATTCGATGTTTTGAGCGTCCAAAAACTCATTTGTTACGGCCGAAGTGTGAGAGCTCTTTTGAGCGATTGTCAAATTATGCGGTATCCAACGTGAACAAACCTTTCTGACGACCAAATGTTCATGTAATATTGTATGTATGCTAGTCATACTAATGCCCAGGGATGCCTCAATCTCACGGTATATCACATGCCGATCTCGCATTATCAGTTCACGCACAGCATCAATGTTTTCTGGCACAACGACCGATTTTGGACGTCCTTCACGAAATTCGTCGTTGAGCGAACTGCGGCCACGATTGAATTCGTTGTACCAGTTTTTCACAGTGGCCAAGGATGGAGCTGCATCACCAAAAGTTGATTTAAGTTGATTGGTGCACTCTTGTCTTGATAATACACTTCGAAAATCGTAATAAATCATCGCACGAAAATGTTCACGGTTTAATTCCATTTTTTGGCCGAGATGAATTTTTCAAGTGCCTGTAAAGAAACCAAATTGTGCTCGTACGTCAAAGTGTTCTCAGTAAGTTAGGGCTAAAAAATGTCAGACTTTACGGTCTCCATCGTCAGATTGCATCTGGCAACATGTTTAGTTGCTCAGGCTAGAAATGTATGTCGCAACCCTCGTAAAAGAGACTTTATACTCTTTACACAGTGTGTGTATAGTATTGTAATTTTCTTTTTATTGAAGTTTAATAGAGTATTAAGATTGACCCGCTACGCCCACATTTTGTTGTATCTCCCACACAAACTCATCGCCCACTTTTGACTTTTTGTATGAAAAACTTTTTTATTGTAGTCAATATCAACTTAATAATTGATATGCTGGCTTCTAGTAGATAGATGCTTCACATATACATTAATGGGTGATACCCGCCCACTTTTTGGGTAGTCCCCATACAAACCCAGCACCCACTTTTGTATTTTTTATGAAAAAATACTTTATTTAAATCAATATTGGCTTGAAATTAGATTTGTTGAATTTGGACAACCGTTTCATATACGTATCCGAATGGGCGTGTCCCAACCACTTTTTAAGGTGGTCCCATACAAACCCGCAGCTGACTTTTATGAATTTGTATGAAAAACGTGAATATCAATTTGAAATTCGGTATGGTTGCATCCTATAGATGGTCCCTTCGTATACCTCTAGTGGGCGTGTACCGCCCACTTTTTGGGGTAGCTCCTATCTCAACTCCTTCGTTTGTGTTTTACAGTACGATTTAAAATTTCATGTGAATAGTATTAGAGCTTCGGTTCAACCGAAGTTAATGTATTTTCTTGTTTAGTTTATAAATATGCGGAACAATATAAGTTTTAATACTTTAGCCTAAGGCTTTGCTTTGCAATTTTTAAGCATTTGATTTTTATAGCCTGCGATTTTAGATGTTTTATTTGAGTAAACAAAAAAAGCTATATAATGAGCTATAGCATACACACATGTAATTGGATAGTTCCATACTATCTTTGACTACTAGATATATAAAAATTTTGCACAAGGAATTTTATGCAACTTTGGTTTAAAATGTTGTAGTATCAAACTTTTAAAAAAAAAACTGCTTAATATAACAGTTTGCGGCTGGCTCGAAGTCTCCCTCTCTCTAATTATTATTAATGAGATTTTTTCAATGCGAAAAGTACGATAACAACATTTTGTTTACAAAGAAAATTATTTTCGTAGGTGAGATATTGTATTTGCTTTGACATATGCACAAATAAGTGCGCTAAACATATTCATTTGTATTCATGTATATAATATATGTATTTACTATCCTTGTCATAACTTAAAAATAAGATTAAATTTAAGGCACCAACAAAGTCTTTCCATCATCATATTCTAGAATGCGCTTGATCGGCTTTCGAATAGCAGATGTGAAACATTTTTTCGCAAGGCTGCCTCATCTTCTGGATCGCTGGAGGTTCCGTTGGAACTTGGCAATATATGTGTCTGCTTTTCGTAGAGTATGACCTATTTCTTTTACAATTGGACTAATGTGGGTGACTGCGAGTTGATAATTATTTGATATAGTTTGTTGGCCAAAAACGTCGATGTTTCTCAGGTATTTATTATCAAAAGTCTAAAGTTTTGCGCAGATTTGGTCTATGACTTTCCACGTTTCAGCCTCATAAAGCAATGTCTACGTAGAATACGCGATTACTATCCTCTGATTTGCTTCTAGAATGCCATCTGCGTTTTAAGTATATATGAGTGATGCTACAACCTCATTGGCACCACCATCCCTTTCTAGTTTACTTCCGATCTAAGTGAAAGAGGAGACATTTTTGATATCAACTGCATGCGTGCCGATGTTGTTTTCGATCATAGTTTTCGTGTCAATGTGCATGAGGTTGGTTTTACTTAGGTTGATCTTAAGGCCGACCGACTTCGTGTTTCTTCTAGCGCTAGCAGTTTATGGCGGTTTCCATCAAACGTATGTGACTTAAAGTTTATATCATCAGTGTAATCTAAGTTGCCATTCTCATTCGAGAAGTCCCCATTGTAAACCATCTGGGAATGATGCGTTGTTTTTTTGAAGAACGCTATTCCAAACTATAACAAAAAACGGAAGTGTTATAATGCAATCGTGTCGCTCTCCAGTTGCTATAGAGATCTCTCTTCCTGCAACTAACAGTGCATTCGGCCTCTACATATAGAACCCTGATGAGTCTCACAATGTTGTTTGTATCTCTATCAATGTCGTCAAAGGCCCATTCGAAGGCCCATTCGAATTTTACTGATCGCTCTACTATGATGCGTAGCGTACTATTATGGTCTACGCAGAATTACTTCAGCCTAAAACTACTCAGTAGTAAACCGTTAAATCCACAGACTTGCTGTATGGTGTTAAGCAGTGTTATAACTCGCCAGGTTTTTCATTGGCTCAGAACCTCTTTTTTGTTTCTTCTTTCCATTCCTGATCCCACACTGATTGTATAGTAGGGAGAAGTACTGTTTGTAGAGCACCAACGCTGTGTGTGAACAGTTCGGGTAGTATATTGTGAGACCCGGCAGCTTTCAGGAATATTAATACTGTGTTTGCTGCGACAATCACACCTAACGTTGGTGGCTCCGTTGAGATATTTCTATTTGGTTTTCGCCTACGTCCCCATGAAGCATTAATTTGCTCTATTTAGTTGAAATTGGTAGGGGGTTGAATCAAATAATTCCTTCCAACTGAATAACTGCTCCTATTCTCACGTAATGACTGTTTTGCATACGGCTTTTCCAAAGTTTTGTAATATAAGTGACAAAAAATTGAACCATAGCTGCGATGTCTGATGATGGAGTTGCTGTGGTATCCCAAACATATGTTTCACTTTCTAAAATATATATAAAATATATAAAATCCTACTAATATTATAAATTAGAAAGTTTGTATGGATGTGTGGATGTTTGTTGCTCTTTAATTCAAAAACTACTAAATGGATTTTAATGAAACTTTACAATAATATAGCTCATATATCAGAATAATAATTAGGCTATAAATTATGAAGAAATTGGTTAACTGGAAGCTTTTTTTGTGGTTAGTTACACTTACAACAAGTAATTTCATTTTGATTTAAATTTTTATTAAATTATTTAAATAGTAGGTTAGGGAAAAAATTAACTTAAATTAAATTAAATTAAATTATCAAATTTCATTGCTTATTCCTCAAGTTTTTCCAAATCTGCCACATAATATTCAAGACGAAAATTGGTTGTGTGAAAGAACCATACTGCCAACAAAAAATGATATTGTTACGAAAATAAATAAAAAAGTCTTGGACGAACTAACTAGCGAAATATCAGTGTAAAACTCCATCGACACAGTCATGTCATCCGATGACACTACGAGCTATCCCATGGAGTTCCTAAACTCTTTGGATTTATCCGGCGTGACATCCCATAGGTTGGAATTAAAGGTAGGTGTACATGTTTTGTTAATGTGCAACTTGAACGCGACAAGATTATACAACGGCCCACGGTTACGAGTCACCGAACTAGGAAGGAGTAATGTGAAGGCCACAATCTTAACTGGCGAAGTCAAGGGAGACGAATGTGCTTATACCACGCATCCCAATCATACCTAATAACTTACCATTGAATTTTAAGCGCCTGCAGTTCCCATTAAAAGTTGCATATTCAATGACTGTCAACAATTATCACAGGGTCAAGCCTATAAAGGTAGCAGGAATACGTTTGGGCACGCCATGTTTTTCCCACGGTCAGCTCTACGTAGCTTACTGAATATCTGGCATCTCAACGGGCTGCTGAGACACCAGAACAGTCTCAAGTTCAGCGGCATCAAGCAAGCGACAGAAACCGTTGAAGCAGTTGAAACACGTGGGACCAGCGACGCGGGCCGGGACAGCTAGTATATATATAAATTATTTTCAAACATATTATAAAACTTGCACAAAATTTTAAAATGTAGATACGGTTAAATCTTTGTATGGAATTGGCCATATGCATATGTTCGCTTACACAAATAACACGTGGCAACTTTATGTGGCAGCGTAACTCAAGAAATAAACGGTTTTATGGCAAGGTAAAGTAAGGTAAGGTTTATTTATGATGTGTTAGAAT
This sequence comes from Leucophenga montana, assembly GCA_035044765.1. NCBI lineage: Eukaryota > Metazoa > Arthropoda > Insecta > Diptera > Drosophilidae > Leucophenga > Leucophenga montana. Next base: position 76,819 of record JAWNNQ010000337.1, on the reverse strand, counting down.
TGCTGATGATTTTCATATTTGATTTCAGTAAATTCGTAAGTGCATGCGTGCATGAGTATGAAGCTTAGTGCACATTGAACACCAATTCTAATTTAATTTTTCAATAGGCGCATGTGTGGGTGTATATGATCTGTATGAATGTAACCCATTGCGTATGGAATAAGTTTTATGCGCACACAAGCGTAATGCAGCATCTAACTAACTTCCAAAGGCAATTGTGCTCAACGCAAAATAGAAACTTACGAGGTTGGTTTGTACATAAAATATTGATAAAAATATATGGAAGTAGTATTTCGGTTTTGTTAGCACAAACTAGTTTAACTATCAACAAACACATAGAAAATGGTGCTATCCGGTAAAATACTACAGGCCTTCGAAGCCAAAACAAAGGTTGCTGTCTCGTGAATCAAATCAAAATAAATAGTCGATGTATTTTTAAATTTGTTGAATATTCATACTAAGTGAAATATAAAAAACTTGTATATTTTTTTAGCAAATGTCACACAAAAATAAAACAAATATCAATGAGTAAAAAAGAAAAAAAAAAAGCAAATAATTGCATCGATTTGAAAATATTCACGAAATAGAAATTTTGTACGCTTCTCAAGTTGCGTTTGCATTTCATTATGCTGCAGTCCGCAGGGTATGTGCTGCCCTATACACACAACACGTCTCTATGCAAATCTCACTTTATGCAACGTCTGGCACAGCTGTCTGAGTATTCATGTTGATGCTAATAAATGCAACCGCATTGCAGCGCATCGAACGCGCAACGTTTGATATATACCAATTTAAACTCAATATTTGTATTGCAAATATTGTTACATGTATAGTACACACATAGTACGTACAAATATTTTCAATGCAGTACAACTTTTGACAGTACACAATTGACACTCAAAAAAAAAAAAAATAAATAAATAAATAAAAAATTCCAAGCGTTGTGCAAAGATTTGACGATGAAGTGAAATGTATATGTGACATATGAGTAGAAATGCAAATAGATACCATTTCTATATGCGACGAACACATCCATGTGCAACAATTAGTTTCACTACTTAAGCACAATTAAGAAGCACTTTTGGCTTAGCCTTAATTCTCTAGTTCAACAGTTCGAAATATCGACTTAATGTACGTTTTTGTTGAAATGTCAACACTTCATTAAAGTAATTTTGTTGCAAAATAATCATTTGAACAATAGTTTTTATTTAAGTATTTTTCTTTATTTTTTTTTTAATTTTAATTTTTACCAAATAACAATTTTATTATTATTGTAGGACATAATTGCATACTGCGACTTAAAAAGATCTATTGTTTTGTCCTTCCTACTTAGATGTCCTGCTCTAGTCTAACCTATTGAAAAAACCATAGTATTATCCTAGGATCTAACTATTTCAGTTGTTCTTCGGCGTCAACGTGGATGCACAATATTCGAAATATACTTCTGTCTGCTGCTTCACATATTTTAACGATATATCACACAATGGTCTGTACTGTATCCTGTTAGTATTCCTGTCAATGTTCTCAACTTGTTTCCTCTTAGTTGGAGCGTTGTTCGTGCTCTATTCGGGTCGAAACCCTCTTAGAATATTTTTGCTTGCTAGACCTTGGCTCATGACCCAGTGCTGCTTCTTTGCCCCATTTGTTTCATTGTCGATTAGTTCCAGTGTAGTTTGTTGCCCAATGCCACAACACGGCTCCGGTTCTACCATTAAAGTTGCCGCATCTGTCTTGGCAAGCCTTTCTGCTAGCTCATTTCCTACTATATTATTGTGTCCTAAACTTTGTTAACTTTGTTGTAAGCTTGGTAAACTTTGTAGTGTTCACCTAGTTTTCCCAATATTATAAGTGTTTCCTGCACTAGTTTGGATTTGACGGAGTTTGAGTTTAGTATTTTTAACACCACCACCGACTGTCTTATGGAATAGCAATCATACAGTTGCGATAGCCTTCTATCTAAATTACATTGTGCACATCTACTTATAGCCAACAGTTTAGCTTGAAATATACTGGTATATCTCCCATTTCCTTCTATCATCAAAGATCCATCCGTATACCACTTAATCGTATGGGGTTTTAGTGAATATGATTTCTCCCATGTCAAAGTCTTCTTATCGGATCGTTTGATGGTGAAATTCCGATTGAAGACATTCCTCCTTGACAACTCGTCCCTTGGGTTTTGTCATGTGCCATGTGTCCATGTACAGAGACGTTTCTGACAGTAGTTTGAGATAACTTTATTTTCTTTAACTAACAGTCTCAGAAGTGTTTCCTTAGTTTTATACTCAACTTCTAGATGCAGTGGTGGTTGATCTAGAATTGCTTTCAATGCAGTGGTTGGGCATGTGCACAGTGCACCCGTGATGCATATATGTACATGGTCGTTTTTGTAGAAAGATTAATTACCTCGTGATTGTAACGTGTCTTACCCTGGCTCCTCATGCGACTATGCCATATAGTAACATCGGCTTTACTAACATGTTATATAGTCATAGCATGGTTTTCGGATTGCATTCCGGCCAACTTCCTGCACACAAGTATTGCCTTGGTGCATTTTCGTACAGTTATATGTGTGCTTATTCCATAGAAGTTTACCATCTAAAGTTAGTTCTAGGTATTTAACTTCCTTGCTAACCATCACTACTACCCTGTCGAGTTTTATTTCCTTTAGTCTATGCAGCTTGTGGCTCCAACAATGGCTGTCATTTGTTTTTATTTTAGATTTACAAAATTTCAAACTAATACTAAAACATTTGTTTGTTCAATGAAGCCAATTAAAAATACACAACTAGGCTGGTAACTTTTCTTTATTTACTCGTACCGAACAAGTTTTTCCCTCAATATTAATATCACTAAATAATTATTCAAATTGAGCGTGGCATAAAAACAATTTTCAACAATTATAGTGACCATCTTAAAAACTGTAGAATTTGTAGTTGTACAAACATCACGGTTTAAATGTGGATTGACATATGGAGCGAAATCGACTCATGTTATTGTGGTATCGCAAGTTGAAGCTATTATTTGGCAAACAGCAGTACTATGTCTGGGTAAGACTAATTCACACAGCACACCGTCATATAGTCTAAAAATATTCTTAATAAGTATAAATATAGCTTGCGACAAATGTTTTTAGCAGATTACTCAAGAGCGACAACAACAGAATAAAAAAAAACAAAACATTGCAAGGACAGCAGCTGCTGTTTTATGCAATTATTTTGCATAATTTCGGGCTTAAAAATTAAGAACGAAGAAGATGATTTCACTAAAACTGTTGCCTACTTCGCAGTGCACTGGGGCAGCGTAAACAGCAACAACAATCTTGGCGGCAAAAACAAGATGGCGTCGACTTCCGTTTGATAAAATGTTTTAAGCAGACATTTTTTTTCCGTTTCTTTAATGCAATGTTTCCACTGACAGCGTTTTGTTATCGTGTTCACGATTTATCGAAAAAAGTCGAATGGTGTTTCCATTGCATTCCGCGTTCCATTGCATTCCACGTCCACTTCCTAACAGCTGATTGTGTTTGTTTTTAGTACGAAGAGTTTTATTTTTAATTTAAATTTAAAAAGAAAAAGTGGATTTAAGTGACGCTATTTTGCTGACTGCCATTGAAAATGAGCATAACAATGTATTGCGCATAATGCATATGTGCAGTGCAACCAGCGCGGTGTATGCGGAGGATAATGCACGAAGCGTTTGGACTTTGGTAAGTTATAATTAATACAGTTTGTATTCAGAAGATAAATTTTATATAATATATTCAATAGAAACGCTCCGGGGCCTTTTGAGAGACAGACGTGCCTCTAAATTCGAACGCTTGGTTCAAAGAAAACTTCCTAGTTGAAAAGCGCACTTTTCAGATGTTAATACAGCGGCTACCTGGACTGACGAAGGATGACACGCCTTTAGAAAGGCGGATCGCCGTCGCCCTTTACACGCTTGGCTCATCAGCGGAATATCGCACAATTGGAATGCTGTTTGGAATTTTAAAATCGATGGTGTGCAAAATACGAATGCATGCATGAATTCTGCAATGAAGTCATCGAATTTTCTGAATTCTGAATTTTTGCCACCAGATTTCATAACAGATGAGAAAGTAAAAGAGTGTGTGAAGGGGTTTGCGAAACTTGGATTTCCTCAGTGTTATGCCAACGAAATTTTGGATTTTTGCTATTTTTTAAGGCCTAGACAACAATATATCGAAGACATCAAACATAATTGCCTGTTGTAGTATACCTCATAATTTTCTAAATGAAAACTGTAGTATGAATGAAAAGTGGGAAAACGATGCAGTGGAAGAAAGGCAGCAGGCCGAACACACTACGTCGCTTGGAAATCATTACGAGCAAGCTCAAGACATTCGAGTCGCATTAAGTTCGTATTTTGTAAATAGATACGAAACCAATTTATATATTTAATATTTAACTGTATTTCATATTTAACATAATTTAATTACATTGCTCAAAGTCTTGATAATCACATTTATTCTAACACTAAATTATTTCAATTATTTTACTATAAAACTAAAAAAAAATTAAGTGTCGTTATTTCTCTTTTCAAAATGGCCTAACAATTTTTCGTGGAAAAATTTGCTGAGGATACAGCCGTGGAAGTCATAATTACCAATTTTTTTTTTCAAAGTCAATTAGTTTGTCCAATTTATCAACGCACCTCCTCGTTTGACAGTTCTGCTTTGACTGTGCCAGAATTAAGGAGTGAAGACATATCTGAAAAGGATATGTATATATATATATATATATATATATATATATATATATATATATATATATATATATATATATATATATATATATATATATATATATATATATATATATATATATATATATATATATATATATATATATATATATATATATATATATATATAGAGAGAGAGAGAGAGAGAGAGAGAGAGAGAGAGAGAGAGAGAGAGAGAGAGAGAGAGAGAGAGAGAGATATATATATATATATATATATATATATATATATCTCTCTCTCTCTCATATATATATATATATATATATATATATATATATATATATATATATATATATATATATATATATATATATATATATATATATATATATATATATATATATATATATATATATATATATATATATATATATATATATATATATATATATATATATATATATATATATATATATATATATATATATATATATATATAGATATATAGAGACTCTCTCTCTCTCTCTCTCTCTCTCTCTCTCTCTCTCTCTCTCTCTCTCTCTCTCTCTCTCTCTCTCTCTCTCTCTCTCTCTCTCTCTCTCTCTCTCTCTCTCTCTCTCTCTCTCTCTCTCTCTATATATATATATATATATATATATATATATATATATATATATATATATATATATATATATATATATATATATATATATATATATATATATATATATATATATATATATATATATATATATATATATATATATATATATATATAGATATATATATATATATATATATATATATATATATATATATATATATATATATATATATATATATATATATATATATATATATATATATATATATATATATATATATATATATATATATATATATATACAGGCACATGTGTAATCAATTTGGCAGTTGTATTACCAATATTATCGATGTCGCCAATATTGGAAGGCGCGCCGCCAGATATTTTCAGTTGTTTTCACAGATATGTGCGCTTTGCAATTACCCTTAATAGATATGAGAGACTTGGAATCGACTAAATAATCGTTATCGGATTACCTAAATAATTGAAATCATAAGAAAATAATTTTACCATACCTAACTGCCTATGTCTTTTGCTTAGGTTTGGTCGCGCGTACATCGATTTTTGGACATGGATGTGGGCGCGGACGCGACCGTACTATTGGTTGTTATTTTTTATGTTTACTGCTACTCTTCTGATTGTTGCTGTCTTCTGCGTTGGCAATTAAAATGTAAATAAGCCCTATTAGCTGACGGTGTGTTCTGTCCTTTATGGTTGTCGTCACTCTCGATGTTTTTGTGACCTTGACTGGTCTTTCGTTGCTACCAAAAGTACTTAAAAATACTTTTCTTTGCTTTTCAACCTTTCATTTCTTCAAATCACCTTTCGAAATGGGCTTATATCTTTCAACGAAGCTTAAATGTCTTACTATTTTCTCCTTTGTGTACTCTGGACTTAATTGAAAGGGTACAGTGTGATTTTTCTGCAGCTGATGTATATAAAATATATAAGATTCATTCAAGAAGTACAAAACTTTTAGCAAATGTGAATCTAGAATACAATCTACAAAAATGTACTTATGAAATGTATGTACATATAAGAAGGTATAAAAGAAAGAGCTTTAGTTAATATAGTTAATTAATCTGCCACTGCTTTATATATTTTTTGATAGCCTGCACAAATGCATAGAAGGTACATATAGATTCAAAGCTTTATGGAAGTGTTTTGTGAAGTTAGTTAGTTAAAGGGTTTTTTTGGGACTTCTATATGTATTGAGCATGGTCTAAATATGTGGTTTGCTGCCATAGCAAGTATACATCACAGTGTATATCTACGTCTACGTGTATTACGAGTTTGTTATAGCTCATTAACTAAGTATTTACAAGTGATTCCGATTGACACATATAGCGTTAGGTTCGGTTACGCCGGTTGACGCTTTAATAGAGGTCACACATAAACCAATATGAATTTTAGTGAGGCCGCTGATGTAGGTTATTAAAACTACGTTTAACCTGCAAGCCTTTCCACGAAACTGCACATACGAGTTTTATTTTCCTTTGTACTTTTAGCTTTGAAGCAAAAAATGTAAATTTACAATACTAAGAAGCTCAATGCTGGTATGCAGCACTTTTCCGTGCTGAAATATTTGTTTTTTCATTTTTATAATACTTGCGCGTAACCAATATCAACAAACCTTTGTCGAAAAACATCTAATTAAAGTTTATTAACTAAAATGTTTTTTTTTTCTTGCAAAAGATGTTTGATTTAAAGGACTCTTGCTTCATTGTAGAACCCTTTTTATTTTTATTTTTATTTTTATTTTAATTTTTACTTTTACTTTTACTTTCTTCGGCGTACTGCAGATATTTTTCCCTTATTTGTTTCTCATTGTTTTGGTGTTTAGCTTATTTAATACTTTAATGCGACCTTTAACGATTTTTGGCGTGAAATTTTATTATGTTGCTGCTTCTCCGCGATTTTGGGTAATTAATGTTAATTGAACACTTAATTTTAGCATTTTCATTAAAACTTTTGTAACAAAGCGCAACATTTTAGTTTAGTTAACATTTTGCAGGGAAAGATTGTAGTTGATAGCTTATAAGTAGATACTTAAACTGTTTGACTGGCATTGAATTAATCTATTTGAATGGAAGTTAATGATGAGATGCGTTGATGAAATGCAAATCAATTGCAATAGAAAATTAACGTTTTCATTGAGTGAAAAGTTAGTAAAAGTAAAACAATAACAAAAAAACTACCCGTAGCAAGTGTTGCTGATATTAAACATGCCACTGGTGTTTGGACCTCTGGATCTGTGAACATTTGCTTATGAATATGTAGCAGGTAGTTGGCGATAGTCATTTTATATGATTTACATGAGCAAGGATGTACGTACGTACGTACGTATTGTCCAAGGATGACAGTATCAGGGCAGAATAAAAGTATGCATGTACAGTGTGCCAACAACAAGCATACCAGCAACAGAGATTCATGCGATTTATGGCCAGACACTATTATGCACTCACTCACAATACAAAACTTTACAGGCATGCAGTTTGCAATGAATTGAGCTGCACTAGTCCAGCTTTGGCGCTCAAGCCGCTCAGTATTCTCAGCTACCCGTACTCGTTTTGCTTACTAGTATGTGCACAACACCCATCGGCTCGGGCGCGTCAACAACTGAAACGTTGCACAATTCATTGAAGCGTTCTCCGACGCCTCCGCACTGCTGTAGGTGATGATCCGCATTGATTTATCTACTGATGCTGAGGTTAAAAGTTTTTGCATAACTCTGTAGCGTACAGGTCAAAATGAATTCTTATGCCGGGCGTATTGTGTGCAGCATGCAGCATTTGTGTGTATGTAATTTGTGTGCCATTGTACAAGTATTTCTATGCAGTTGTGAGCTTCTCTGATTTTATACTTTTAAGTTTATATACCTAGGTACATTTTATACAGCGGTTTTGTCTTGCTTCTCGATTTTGAGTACACTGAGAAATGATGATGTATTATGTAGATAATTCATTTTAACAATTTTTTTTAATTTTGTGTTAGCTGTGGTGGTAGCTCACATCCTACTCAATTTGTATCTATACGCCGGCGTCTCGCTACCGTCAGAGTGCTCATTATTTAGCCGTGGCAAGTGTAACTAATTATGTATTGCTGAGTTTGCCATTTGCAGCGCTCGAACTCAACTATCCACTTCATTCATTTATTCAATTGTTCTTTCGACGGTTCGTGCTTCTTGTCAACACTTTAGAAATATCCATCATCCATTTCATGAAGCGTCTTCGACACGTGGTCCGCCGTTGTCTAATAAATCTTAATCATTTGTTGGTTATATGTCGAGTGCTGCGCAGAGTAGTGTGGAAGGGGAGGGGGGGGGGTAGGGTAAAAATGAAAGTGGCCCTGAGCGTTCACTGAAATATTCTTTAGCACTTCACCAGCTCATTGACTAATTTGCGGTTTTCATTTCGTTGGCTCAAATATACAAATATACGAGTATATATATATAGATACTTTGCCCAACTTATCGAACGAGCACTTGTTAAGATATGTATGCGCAGTTGTTTGTCGTATCTTACCGTTTCGGCTATCGCTATTCGTTACTAATACTCATGGAACTTCAATGCTGATAAAATAATTAGTTTGTTGTTTATTAAATTTTAAATTGTGTTGTTATAAAATGTTAGACATGTTCATATTTTACTTTCGCTTGCGGTATTTTTAGTTTAGAAGAGACCCGCCAGTTTATCCCACAGCGTTTTCAGCCAATCGTCATCGGTGGTGGTTGATGTACTTTCTGTTGTAGTGGGGGCAGCTTCTGTAGTATTGGTTGGGACTTGCTTAGTTGGACCGGCGGTGGTGTTGGCTGCAGTTGTGGGGCCTTCTGTGGAATTGGGGCTGGTCCAAGTTCCATTAGGTGTAGTCCAAGGCGCATTGGATGTAGTCCAAGTCGAAATGGGGCTGGTCCAAGTTTCATTAGGCGTAGTCCATGTCCAATTGGGGCTGGTCCAAGTCTCATTAGGCGTAGTCCAAGTCCAATTGGGGCTGGTCCAAGTTTCATTAGGCGTAGTCCATGTCCAATTGGGGCTGGTCCAAGTCGCATTGGATGTAGTCCAAGTCGAATTGGGGCTGGTCCAAGTTTCATTAGGCGTAGTCCATGTCCAATTGGGGCTGGTCCAAGTTTCATTAGGCGTAGTCCAAGTCCAATTGGGGCTGGTCCAAGTTTCATTAGGCGTAGTCCATGTCCAATTGGGGCTGGTCCAAGTTTCATTAGGCGTAGTCCATGTCCAATTGGGGCTGGTCCAAGTTTCATTAGGCGTAGTCCATGTCCAATTGGGGCTGGTCCAAGTCTCATTAGGTGTAGTCCAAGTCCAATTGGGGCTGGTCCAAGTTTCATTAGGTGTAGTCCAAGTCCAATTGGGACTAGTCCAGGTTTCATTGGGCGTAGTCCATGTCCAATTGGGGCTGGTCCAAGTTTCATTGGGTGTAGTCCAAGTCCAATTGGGGCTAGTCCAAGTCTCATTAGGCGTGGTCCAAGTCCAATTGGGACTGGTCCAGGTTTCATTAGGTGTAGGTGTACTCCAATTCCAGTTGGGCGTAGTTGAGTTTGACTCAGAATCTGCAGGGGGCAGTGATGCAATGCATGATTCCAACTGATCACCTGCACGTATCAATTTTTTGATGCCATGTTCCAATTGATAGATGACGCAGCGCTTGTTCCGTCTATAACTTTGTTGATTGTAGTGACGAATGCTGGCGAATGTGCGCCACACCTAAAGTAAATTAAACCAACGTTTAATTATATGAATCACCTAACTACTGCACTACTTACAATGCCGGCATAGCACAAAGTGTACTGACGCACACTGTTTGTATTTGAGCAACCAGCCAAATCTTCTAGGAACTGTTGCTTCAAGTTTTCGATGCCATTCAGCGTTACATAATGCTGCAAAGCTGTCTCATCAATTTGAGAGCAGTCACGTAGCTTCAGGCCAGTATCAATCAGAATTGCAATATTTTGAATAGTATAAATCAAGGTGCAGTCCTGCACGTTCGAGATATTTGTGTTCAGTTCAGGCTTCGACTGCGCTTCAACATTAACACCAAAAATAGCATCAAATAAGAGATCAGGGGATTCCGACAATCCTTTAGGCTTGTCAATATGCTCAGCTGCCACATTCTGAATATGCTGTTAAAATATAATTTGATTTATTATGATTAAAAAAACTTCAAAATCTTTCGCCAGCGCTTGAGATACTTACGCTTGCGCACAGCAGCAGCGCAAAAGCCGCAAATATTTTTAAAGTGGCCTGCATGACTGCTGGTCGTTTCGTTTCTGACTTGGACTGTCGTCTAGCCGTCTCTTTAAATTAAAGAAAATCGCAAAACATTTTCGCACACATGCACAGAAGACTTAAATTTAATTAAATTTATCTATATATTTTCTAAGTAAGCTATCTCTTTTATTGTACTGATAGCAATAAGTGGTCTGATTGATGACACGATTAAAATTGAACACATTGATTAGCACATGTTTTCCTAGAGCTTCCCAGAGTTTTACTAAAGTTGACGCATCGGCAAGTCTAATCAGGCATACAATTTTAAATCGATTATTAAATACTCATATGACTAATACTAGAGCAATTGAATTATCTGAACAAAAAAAAAAAAAAAAAAAAATGCCATCAAGATTTGACGTAGCTGCTAATGCGGCACGCGATTGGCACGAGTGAAAAGTGTTGACGACATCATTGCAAATCTGGCAACGCTCAAAATATCACACCAGCATTTCAAATTCCATATAGAATTTAGCGATACATGCAGCTATCCACCTGTTAGCCACCAGTACGGAAGAAATATAAAGTCACCAGCAATGGGCAATGTGTGCTTTAAGATTATTTATGGAGCTATCAGCAAAAGGGAACAAGCTAAAAATATATTTGAAGTGAGTTGTCAAACGTGTTTATCTGTAATTGCCTATTTGAAATCGTAAGAATTGATTTAGACTGCATAAATCAACTGATAATCTACTTGTAAATACGAAATTCAAAATAAAGTTTGTAATTTACGAAATATTTATTTTTCTGCTGGACACATTAGCACATATTTTGCGATAAATTTTCACTGGCTATGTTTCAAAAAGTCAATAGGGGTATTCACGTTTACTAGTAAAATTGAAGAAATGCGAATTTAAATTTTCAGTAACAAATTTTTATTACTGAGAATGGTTTTTTGTCCTTCTTCTTGTACAGAGAGCAGAGATTGTGGAGGCTACTATTGTATTTGAACAATTCAAATTTCCAATTTACGAACTGTATGAATTACTAGTAAAACTTCGTAAAACCATTTACATTATAAAACGATATAAAATTGTTGTTTTTGCTAGTGTTATATTTTAAATTCGTTTATTGCTAAATTTTGACAGACATTTAATTCAGCAAATTAGCATTATTTGCTGGTGCAAGCTCGCGCTGATTTTTGGCCATCTGAATGCAACGATTGAACTCATTGGCAACCTGGATGGACTGTACCTTGGCTTCGTTGACAGCGCTGCTGATGCAGTTTTCACGTTGAACATCGACCATTGTCGAATTGGCAGCAGTCTGCGAGAGTACAGTGTACGAAATTGAGTTCGAGAGGTCGAGCAGTTGCAAATTGGTATCGAACTGTGGGTAAAATGTAATAAAATTTTATATACTCGTATGTGTATTTTATTCAAAATAAATTCAATTCAAACTGAAAATTAAATTTTTGCTTATTTTATTTTACTTACATAGGCCAGTGTACAGTTGAGGTATTCCTCGTTGATGGTTAGATTAGTACAGGTCTGCAGATTACGCTCAAGCTGCAGCTGATTGTTGCGCACAGCATTGACAGTGGCGTTCTCTGAGTTAAAGTTGCCGACTCTAGTACGATTTGCTATATCCTCGCAAACGCCTGTCTGATTAGCTAGCACTACACCAATCTGATTGGTGTTATTGTTATACTGATTGGCGCAGGCCGTGCTTGAGGGTGTCAGACCACGTGTATCGATGAGTGATGCCCGCATCTGTGACATGAACATACGATAGAAGCTCGCTTCAACATCGGCTTGAGCGGGCATCTGCGGCACAGCGTAAGCCTGTGTTAGCAAACATTTTTAAGGTATGGGAATATCAGGTATTAGGTATGTAGACAATTTTTTTTTTTCAAATACTTACGCTGAATACGCAGACTGCTAAAAGGAAGACACGAGTGACAATTTGCATTTTGGTTTTTAAATATTTGGTTTTTCCGAAACGCTGTTTGTAAAACACTTAATCGTTACTGATTTTACTTAGCGCCTTACAGTAGCTTTTATATGTGCTGATGGTGTACGCGTTTGATAGTCTGCGGTGATAAGATAGTGTATGTATAAAACCTACTCTAATATTCTTTCTAGCGAACATTTGTATTTCACTTTAATTAGTGATTACAGCAAATTCGTAGCAAATTCATTGGAAGCTATTTTAAACATGATGATTATTTTGGTGTTTTCAATTTTATTGCTATTGTGATGTTTTACGTTCGGTGATTTCTTTGTGCTATCTAACTACCAAGTATTTCAATTAGACGCGAGGCAAGACAAGCGTCGTTGATAAGCCCATATGATATGCAATTATTTCAATACTAACTCGTAGTGCTTTAACTAGATTATCTAAGTAAAGAACTCAGTTTGTTGCTGCTTCTTCATATACTATGTTTGTATCTATTTTATTGTATTCATTTGATTTACTTCATGTAAGTTCTTGTTTGCAATAATAATTACTATTGATTTATATATATATATATATATATATATATATATATATATATATATATATATATATATATATATATATATATATATATATATATATATATATATATATATATATATATATATATATATATATATATATATATATATATATATATATATATATATATATATATATATATATATAAATATAACAATATAAATATCTTATCAATATTTTCTATAAATAGCTGTAAGCAAATAAATGAATTGTAATTAAAATCTTCGACAAAAAATGTAAATTTTAATTATCATACACAAAAATGAAATAATCTTTTATGTTTTTGCTGTTAATTTAATTCAAGCACCATTCAATGAAATCAATAAATTCTGCGAAATCATTAATCAATTATTTCATACTAGCATAAACTGACACTCCATAGACTGAATTCTGAGAAAAGTTCAATTGAGCAGATTAAATGGAAATCAGCGAAATGACTTTGGTCAATTTGAAGTTTTTAGGTTCTTTGCTCTTTGGATGAAGTTATTAAATAAGGATTTGTTTGGCTTTTATAAACATAATTTAGCGTGCGAATAACAGGCTTTCAATGAAATATTATACTGGGTGTCTCAAAAGAAAGTTCACATTTGATTTGCTGATTGCGTGAACGCAACTATTCCGAGGGGCACGGAGGGTATGTCAATCGGTAGCCTAGCTTTTGGGAACTTAGTCGCTATGGAGCGTTTCTCGGCAGCGGACCGTACGTGAGGTTTACAAATCGGTAATTCAGCGACTGTAGTGCGTAGAAAATTCTGCAGTATTCGACATATTCGTCATTTAAATGATGCGCCAAGCCCTCGACTCATTGGAAAATGGGTAGAGAAGTTTGAAGAGACCGGTTCAACGTTGGCAAAATCAAAATCCGGGCGTCCAAAGTCTTCGAGAACGTTCGAAAACGTAGACAGTGTTACTCAGTCTGTTCGTGACAACACGGAACTTTCGATTCGGAAGCTTGCTGTGGCTTTAAACGTGCATAGATCATCATTGTTCTGCATTTTACACAAAGATTTAAAGCTGCACCCCTACGAAATTCAGTTGGTGCAAGAATTAAAGCCTCAGGATGCTGGGCAGAGGCTTGTATTCATAAACCAGATGATTGAGCGCTTTCCCACGTTTGCCAACATCTTGTTTTCGGATAAAGCTCATTTCCATATTAATGGACATGTAAACAAGCAAAATTGCCGCTACTGGAGTGCAACCAATCCAAACACAAACACAAACATCAGAAACATCAAACATTCGCCTAAAGTGACGGTATGCGCTGCAATGTCGGCACGAGAAATTATCGGTCCTTACTTTTTTGAAGATGAAAGGGGACGTACAGTTACAGTGAATTCAGAGCGTTATGTGGAGATATTAGACGACTTCTTCGTGCCTGAACTGCAAAACTTTCCTGGTTATAACCAAAGAACATGGTTCCAGCAGGACGGAGTAACTTCACACACGTCCAACAGGTCTCTACCACAAGTTCATGAAATTTTTCCTGGCAAATTGATCTCCAGGAGAGGTGACATTGGCATTGGCCTCCACGATGTCTCGATTTAACCCCTATGGGCTTTCTCCTGTGTGGTTACGTCAGATCTAAAGTTTACGGCAACAAACCGACTTCCCTGGCACAATTAAAAGAAAATATCTGTCACGCAATGGCAGCCATCACGGAGAATGCCTGCCGAGCTGTCATAGGAAATTTTAGTGCCCGATTAAATGACTTCCGTGAACGCAACGGTTTACATTTGGAAAATATCATTTTTAAGAAATAAATTCCTAAAGCGTCTATTTTAATGTGTAATAAACATTTTATCAATAAAAACTACTTACTTTTTTTTTTGGTCAATTTTTGAAATGTGAACTTTCTTTTGAGACACCTTGTACAACAAATTTTGTTAAAGATATCAGAGACCCTATAATTGCCTTTCACTGTGTTGACAATTCAAAAATGATGTCTTAAATTTTAATGAAATTTGACAGTCATCTGTGGTTTGGTGCGCTGGAAATGAATGTATTCGCAAATCGTATTTTCGAGAATAGATGAAACAGATATAGATGAACAATCATGCAGATATGATATGCAATTGTGTCTTCGTTTTGACTGCACTGAAACAAATGAAAATAGCTCAAACGACTATGCAGCCATTGTTATAACACAAACAGTTTAATATCAAGTTGATATCCACTTTTATATTTCACTTGAATATAGATTTTTCATATCATTTAACCACTAAAGATAAGATAGATGTTGATTTGAAGACACTGAAATTGAATATTGGTACGAAAATTTAGCAAAATGATTCAAAACAAGAAAAACAAACGAAGAATGCTACAGCTGTGAATACCCAGCCGTATTTCATACGGCTGCAAATAATAAATGTTTAAAGAAACTAAATATTTATTTCACATAAAAAGAAATTGAACTAATAATTTAAAATTTTTTTTATTTATTAACAAGAATGAATCTGAGGAAAAACAGAAATTGAAAAATTTTAACAAAAATTAGATTTAGGTTTTAACTCATTAATTTTAAGAATACATAGACAAGACGCATTGTAGACCCCATAAAGCACACACATATATTCGTGATCAGCTCGACAAGACTAGTCAATCAAGCCTTGTCAGTCTGACTGACTGTCTATTAATACATAGTTTCGGTGAAGATGGGTTGTACGGCTTCTATTTGATTTTTAGCAGGTTTCGTATAATGCTGAACGCAATCATCTATTAAATCTTGTTGAACTTTGACTGCGAAAGCATAGCATAAAGATTAATTAGATGTTGGGAGACAATAATGTTTCTATTGTTACCCGACTACGGCGAAGCGAAAATGATGGTTATGATTTTGACCGGTAATTATGTATGTCCCCCATCATCTGTTACCCCATAACTTTCAAACTACTTATTATAATTGACAAATGAGTTATCATTGGAAGCGTTTCGATCGTTTGCTGGTTATAGGCTATGTGACGTCACATTAAATTGAATATGGCGTCCTCTAGAGGACATAAACTCATGAACTAAAAAAACTTTTAATAACAATAAGCTTAATATTAATTTCAAAATATCACTACAGTACACGGAACCACTCCTTTCGTAACCAGCACTAGTTCTACTAATATTTCTTTTACGTTGGTTTAACTGGCGAATTAAACAGGCCAATTTCATTACAAAGGGTCAAGTGTCACTCATAAGATTACCACTCACTAGCCTCTTTACTACGTACGACGGACTTCGGACTTACTTCACCAGTGAAAACGGTTTAAAAATTTCGCTAGTGCTGACTGACTAAGTAGCATAAAAAACTAGCATAAACAAATTTTTATTTGTTTTATGCTTATAAACAGTTGAAAAAGTATTACAAACAGGGTATATTGGGTTTTTTGAGCTGTCAAAATGTAAATTAGCGAAGAAAGCATCGGAAATCCGTTATGTTCTCCGCCTAAAGAATACTTACACAAACTTAATTCACGGTATAGGGTCTCTAGTTACCGTACTGCTTCAAGACTAATTTGAAGTTTCATAATTATCAACCATTTTACCGCAGTTGTAAAAAAAAAAATCAGTTGTAATTTTTTTCGAAATGCTCTTTATAATTTTGTAGTATTTTGTAATATGGTTTGTTTGCAGCTCTATTTTATAAACGTAGTTGATTGGTGGAAAATAAACTGGCATTCGAAACATGACCAACGGTGCTGAGTGTAAAGTATCATCGTCTCAGCTACATCAGTTAACATACACCTATCTCTTTGATATGCTCAATCACAGGCAGAAACTCTTCTCTTTGGCTGTCGCCGCAAAGACAAAATTGGTTTGCTTTTTTATTTTATGAGTAACTAAAAAAAAACTTTAAGAGAAGGTTTTCGTTGGATTATTTTTCACAACTTTCGACGTGGATTATCTCAACAAGAATGTGTCAATGAACTCAGTTCTTCCAAAATAGGTTGTTGTGCCCAAAACGGGCTCACGTCGATTGGTGTAAGGAAATGATTAAAATGTTCGACCGTGGTGTTTCAAAAGACGTGTATACAATCATGACAGGTGACGAATCATGGATATATGCGTATGAGCCGGAAACAAAACAGCAATCGACCGTGTCGGTATTCCAAGACGAGCCAAATCCAAATAAAAATTGTTCGTGGATAAAGCACAGCGAAGCAAATGATCGTCTGTTTCTTCGGCCAAATGTGTCAGTCATGTGGCCACTTTTCCGCTTGAGCAACGTAGGACGGTCAATTCTGAGTGGTACACGACCATTTGTTTGCCGGAAGTTCGTAACGGAAATTCGTAAAACCAACAACTCATACATCTCGTGAAACAAGTGCATTTTTGAGCAATCAAAACGTCGAATTAATGACTCATCCTCCGTACAGTCCTGATTTGGCATCCAATGACTTCTTCTTCTTCTTCTTCTTGTTCCCGAGTATCAAAGGTAAACTGCGTGGTCAACGATTTACGAGCGCCGAAGAAGCAGTTGAAGCGTTCAAAAACCATGTTTTGGAGGTGTCTTAAGAGGAATGGAAAAACTGCTACGACAAATGGTTTGAACGAATGCAAAAGTGTATTGATCATCAAGGGGAATATTTTGAAAAACAATAAAGCCATTTTCATTTCAAAATGTTTGTTATTATTTGTTATTCCCGAAATATAAATATTAGCAATCGTACTCGTGAATTGTCCCATGCGTTCTGTCGGAATATTACAAACGTATCGTTAAATGTTCTAAAAAAGAGAAACAGAACAACAACTGAAATAATAATAATAATTCAGACACTGATAAAAACACCAATTGAATTAATCGCTTTAAAAGAAAACAAAACTTTGATAAATTATTTCAGAAAAATTACTTATGTGTCAGTATTTGTGTACTTATTTTTGCAATTCGGTGAAATTTCTTATCTTTAAATCAAATTAATGAGTGACAGTATTAAGTAGTACAATAGTTAGGCATGAAATTGAAGTTCCATATATGTATCTACATTCATTAATATACTACATACTTTGGTATGATGGAAAATTTTTATATACTGGTATATATACCTTTATATAATATGTATACGACTTCCTGTTCAAAGTATAGATTTAAATAGAACTTGTACATAATTCTATACGTTGTTAAATATGGACAATGTTTACATTACTCATTCCAGGAAGTTGTCGCGTTGGTTGTTTGAAAAATAATTTGAGAAAAGTGGTAAAAGTTGCTAATGCCAACAGCGTTAGCGACAAATATATCATGCGAGTTTCTCTTTTTATGGTTGGTATAATTTTGTTGTTGTTTTTGTTTGCCACTTCCTAACGCATATATATCATGTAACATCCCAAATATATGCAAAAACGATTTATAAGGTAGCATAATGTTCAACTTGAACAACAATGCCAAAGGCAAAATAGACTTCAGCATAGACTTTGGGTAAAATGGTAAACGAGCAGCGTGGAGCAGATCGCAGAAGCATAACTCAGGTGATTAATCAAAGGCAATCAAGTGCAGGGGCGTCGCAGCCGTTTTGGCAATTTGGAGCGTTCACACTTAGTATTCGTTCATGCTCGCACTTGAAAGCTAAAGGCATATTAAAAATATTTTTGGTTTTTTTTCTTTTTTCGGTTGCAGCAGAAAGCAACAACATCAGCGTCATCATAAATATTTTGTGGCATGGTATTATGTATCGTCTGCGTTTGCAGATAATGCCTCTTGTAGAATGCCAACCGTAAATGACACTTAGCCGGTGAGTATGATGACTACCTATAACGAGGACTATAAGACTAAGCTGATGCTTGAGACACTTTCTATACCTGTTTGCCACGCCCTGTGCTGTGATTTGTATTATCTGCTGCTACTGCACCATTTGGTGTTGCTTCATATTTCTCATTGAATTCAACGTAATCATGTACAAATTTTAATGCGCCACCTTTTATTTAAGCAACATTGACATTGACTTTTGTTTGCGTTCAGTCTTTTTAGTCACAAAGCAGCTTTTGGTTTTACAAATAGTCTCACCTCTGCTTGGCGTTTTAACACTTGAACTAGGCTGTTGTCATTTTTGATTTTCAATAGGCTCTTAACTTGCAGTTGACTTTCGCTTTCCCCCCTCTGTCGGCTACTGTAGCTGTAGCTCAGTGTGCTTGTTGCTCTGTACAAAGGGTGTTCAAGTGCCATTTACACGCGATTCTTGTGAATTGCATGCGCTCGCTGTAAGTAGCTGATAAGTGTTGTCATTACACGCGCTCTCCAAAATGCACACACAGATTTCAACTGAATTATTAATGAATATATTCAACGCTGTCTTTTCATTTAGCATCCGCCATTTTAAACGGATGAACGAAGTTCGTGGTGTGTTCGAGGGTGAAATATTAAATTAATTAAATTATTTATTGTAGTGTACGCTACGTACATACTATGAAAAGTGAGCTTTCGTTTTGTCAACCAATTTTTTTTTGATTTTCTTCATCAGTTTATATATAAAATGTCATATAAATCTGTTTAAATGTATCCAGAGTAGTCAACTAACCGTAATCTAGCGTTAGTATTGTAGTTTTCTGCTTATTCGTTTGTTATTATTGCTATTACACTGCGCGCCAAACCCAACACAACTAGAAATAGAGAGACATTCACCAAAATATTAGCGAAGCGCATACAAAGAATAACACATAATCTTGCTTCTCTTTTGCGCTTAAAGAGTTTTATCAGCTAGTAACTTTCTACGAGAGGTTTAATAACTGTGTGTGTACGTTTGCATTTAATGTAAAGTTCATGCAAGTCAATATACCCTGTTCTAGAGAGAGTTCTGAGGGTATAATACGTTTGTGCAAGTATATATAGAGTATATATATGTAGAGTATATATATTCTTGATCAGCATTACAAGTCGAGTCGATATAGCTATGTCAGTTTGTACTTTCGTCTCTCCGATTGTGCTTCGTATTTTTGATGAATGATATGCACGGTTTTCAAGCTAAATCAGCAGACAACATTTTTTACATCTCATTGCAAATTTTTATCATTGTATCATTTTTATCATTGTAACTTATATCAAGCCTCTCAGGATAAACGCTTTGTGCATCATATGAATTTCTACATGCTTTATCTGTTGCATTCTTATCACAAAATTTGTAAAAATTAGTATTTTTTATGTTTCGTTGTGTGAGTGACGATTATTTAAGCATTTAAGCGTACAATATTGAACCGATTTTGCTAGAATATAGAAATGCTATGCATATTATCAAAATCGGTTGTATACTGTGAATGTAGCAGTCGTCATAAAAAAACCTGCTTGATAATTGATATATATATAAATATATTGTTGAAGTGTAACACAGTCTCTAGTTACCTACTAACATTTTTTTTGTTATCGATGCATTCGTTATCGTTCCTTTTGTTGTCGTTGCTTCTGTTGTCATAATTTTTGTTATCGATGTGATTGTTCTAGTTCTTTTTGTTGTCAATGCGTTTCTTATTGTCGTATTTGAAATCGTTGCACTTTTTACCGTTGCGCCCAATTTCTGAATTAAGATACTCATTTGTAAGGTTTCCTCATTGGTATTCGTTTTAATCGGTCAACTTATTAGAATATACCGTTACTTTATTATATTCTCTTCTGAGCATTTGTAAAGAATATTATGGCCTCATTACTGTCTAATTGAAATTTATATCTCATTTATTTTATGCTCATCACTTTACTTTATGGTGACAATGTATTGAAAAGATAAAACTTGTTGTTTGTTTTTATTGATATAGACTATCAATTAAAAAAACGGTTTTTTTTTGTCATAACGTATCTAGACAATTTAATTTTGCAAAATCATATTCAATTGAAAGGAAGTGTGTATATATGAATCACTTTTTTTTGTTTGTTTGTTAAGCTATAATATATTTAATTCCCTCTGAGTCATACAGCAAAAGTGTGAACAAAACTTTTATAGCAACAACGCTGGTACAAAATATTTTATACAACAAAATATTTTATACAAAAAGTATTACGTGCATGTTTAAAAAATAGTTACACTACAATTTTCGTTGAATTTTTTATTACACTTATATTTTAAGTATAATAATTTTATAACGAATTTTGTAACATGCAGAAAAGCTCTTTTAGAAACATATATTTTATTAAAAAGTTCGATAAGACGAATTTTTCCATACGTGCTAGTCTGTATATTGTACTTCCGGGTCGTCGTAGAAGTACCACACCAGTAAACCAATTTTTTTCTGACAAATGGCATCTATTATTAGATAACTGTCAATTTTTGAGCAATCTGTGTCATTAAGTTTTTGTTTGACAAAGATTCAGCGCGGACATGAAAAGCAGAGAGATGGACAGAAAGCTGAAATTGTCCTTAAACGCAATTGTATTATAACTTCCAAATAGTCTTTACAGTTGTTTAACGGCAATAGTAGTTGAAGCAGTGTTTTTTTTTTCGGACTGGATTGGTACTACAAATCTTCTGGCTTCTCTCCGCCTGTGTGCGTTTCAAGAAGCTCTCAGGCTAAAGCAACTTGTTTAAAAA
Organism: Leucophenga montana; assembly: GCA_035044765.1. Taxonomy (NCBI): domain Eukaryota; kingdom Metazoa; phylum Arthropoda; class Insecta; order Diptera; family Drosophilidae; genus Leucophenga; species Leucophenga montana. Next base: position 55,256 of record JAWNNQ010000337.1, on the reverse strand, counting down.
ACTACAAGCGGTCCATCCTATGTCAGGTCAAGTATTTCTGGCTCATATAAAGTATCTGTATAAATAATGTATATAAAACCTACTTTACATACCATAGTTATTTGCTGCGAGCGAAGTTGTTCGAAGTTTTGTCATGCGAAAATAATATAAATAGTTTGTGAAGTGTATTGCAACGTCGGTATGAACGAAATTATTGTTTTCTTTTGTTCAATGATGTTTTTTTTTATTTTTTAGTTGACCGAACTCAGTCGTTCGCCGCTTGTAGTTTCGTTTTTGTATGTTGGCAAAAATATTACAAGTAAAAATTTTATTTAAATGTGTTATTTTTTTTGCGCTGATTTTTGTGGTCCTCACTTTTTGTATGGCAAGACTGTTGTTGTGCATATTTGTTGTTACGTTGCCAACATATTTTCTGTTGCTTTTGCAAAATAAATTGAAATTCATAATGAGTATTTTATTCAAATTTTCACTGGGCTGTGTAAAAACTTTTTGCTAAACATTTTATTTTCGTTTTTCCCAAAAATGTTCGCCATACAGAAAATAGGAAAAAAAGAAAAGAAAAAGCATCAAATGTTGTAACAATTTTAACATCAATTTTTGTCATTGTGCTGGTGGTACATGTGCGAATATTTTATTTGTAAAATGCAGAAGAATACAAGCGAGAAATTTCATTTTGCTGCTGCGAATTCAATTTAATTTGGCGATTTATCATGGAATCTAAAATATGAAAATTACGTGCAATTGATGTGTGACGCCATATCCTGTCCGTATTTGCATTTGTATCCATTGTTGAAAAATCTTACGGACGGATGCGCATTTGCTCAGCTATGTTCAATGAGAACTTGTTTAATTAGTATACCCATGTGCTATTTCGAATTCTTTTGATTGACATACAAGATATAATTTAAAAGTTCTCGCATCAGGTCGATTTATACAGGGGTCGGCACTTGAAGTGTTACTAACTTAACGCTGCTGTAGCAAACAAACGGCTAATGACAGCGCACTCTTGTTTAGTCAAGCGTCAATCTGTTATGTTTAAAGAAAAGTTTATCGAAATGGAATTCAAACGCAAAAGTGTTATTGCTTTGTATTTGGCTGGAAAATCGAAACCAGCCATGGTTAATGAGCTACGTCATATACATTTGAACAAAATGTTTTCGGACAATTGCACCGAACAATGATACGGGTAGCATCAAAAACCGCCATGGAGGTTGACATCCGAAAACAGCAACATCGGCAGTAACGGTTAGAAAGGTGAAGGCCATTATTCAATTTAACCCATGACAAGGCGCTGCTCAATTGTGTCTGCTCGTAGCATGAGGCACATATCAAAAATGAACTACGATTGAAGTCCTACAAAAAACAAAAAGTGAACGATTTGACACCTGCACAAAAGGTAGTTCTCTTAGCAAGAGAAAAGGTGTTAAAACACATGACAAAGTGGTCTGTTCTGATGAAACAATTATTACGGTTTAGCAATATGTAAACAAACAAAACGATCGTGTATGATTAAATTACAAATCAAAAAACAATTTACATCAGCAAATAGTTCTGCGAAAGCAAGCACTTGTTTTCATTGAAAGGTACATCAACAAATCAACCATAAAAATGTATTAAAGGTAGAAGCTATTGGATGTTTCAACAAGACTCGGCACCATCCAATAAAGCCAGAGAAACCCAAAGTTTTTTACAAGATAACATTCCCAGCTTAATTTCTTCACAACAGTGGCCACCATATTCTCCAGACTTAAAGCCAGTGGATTTTGCCATATAGTTCATTCTGGAGGCCAGAGTATCAAGACGACGCCTTAAAGATGGCTCTGCGCCGATAATGGGACAAATTATAACCGTATCACATTCGTGCAGCGTGTGAAGACTTCCTGGACAAACCTGATGCTATTATTCATGCTAGAGGTAGCTACATCGAACAATAACATATTTTTCTTAAAATTTAAGTATTAAAATTAATTGGTAACATTTCGCGCTCAATTGATAATTACATTTTTTTTTTTTTTAATACTGAACTTTTTAACAGAAGTTGTATTTACAGGTAAGTAAGTCTCCAATTCACTGTGGTTCTACATATACTATTTATGCATCATTTCCATCCTATTCTACCTATTCAAAAAGTAGCTTGAGTGACAACAGTCCGACAGCATGAAATTGTAGTCTATCTGTTGCATTTATTCGTTTTACGTGCGCAACTGATGGACTCGAACATGGCCTGTAAAAAAAGCAGAAATACACTTTCATTCTGCTTAATATCCGATCCGGTTATTATTATCTCTGGCTACCAGCGACGGCGCTTGTTGCTGTGCTGCAAATTATGTTTGAAATTATTGCTTTTGCATTGCGTTGGGCAGCTGTTTCCACTGTTTTCGTTTCGAAATGCGCTGAATTGTAAATTGGAACAGCCCAAAAGTATGCAACGTTTATTTTGTTATGCTGACCAAATTGGCTCAAAGAGAGCGTTTGTAAAATCTAATTATACGGTGTCAGTTAACTCTGCGCTGTTGGCTCTAAAGCTGTCAACGCATCTGCACAAATATAAACATGCTGGTGCACAGACGGCTTGATGTGGTAGAGGGAGAGAGATGGACATAGAGAAACCGAGCGAGACAGTGATGTACAAACACGATTACACATAAATGCGTTGGACAGGCGAGATTTTAACAACAAACAGAGCAATGTGCGCTTGCTTGGCGCTATACGGCAATATGACTGCCACACTGCGGAACGCGAACACGGCGTAGGCAAACAGCCAGCCGGAAGTTTGTTTGATTTTAGCGCTCGCTTTCGTGTGTTACAAAGAAGGGCAAATGGCAAGCAAAGCAGTTAAATTTTACATGCATTCATTTGCATATGAATTATTTTTAGTCTAGTATGTCTGCTTTGGATATTACTTTTATCTTTAAAATTAAAATTTTAGACTGACACATTCTGTCGGCACGTGGCAACTGTCACTAGACATTTGCCCTAGCCTGAAACAAATTTCTACGTATGCTTGATTTTCTTTCAACTGACAAATGCAAAAACAAAAAAAAAAATGCTATTTTCTTAGAATGTATCTATGTATATTCCTTTTGAACAAAAAGTAGTGGTATTTTTTACAGGCAGTCCGAAAAAAAAAACTTTTGCGAACGGACACGATTTAAAATAGAAGCGAAAATACATTTCAACTCTGTGTATTCTCGTCGTGGTCTTTGTTCATGCAACGAAAGTTTTTTGTCGCTCACTTTATGCATTTGTTCACATAATACACTTGCTGCGCAAAATTTGCCGAAAGTGTCTTTTGCTCATGAATGTGTGTTACTTATATTTTAACATATGCACACAATTAAGCGCCCGTGCTCTTTCTCCCTCCCTCTTTCACGCTTTGCCTGCTATGAAATATTTAAAGCAACAGCAACAACAAAAAAGACACTTTACGCTTCAACTTGGCTCGTTTTGCTCAGTTGCTGATGCTCAATTGCTGAGAGTCGAACAAAGGTGTCACCATCAAGCTATTATCGTCAGACAGCTTCGTGGTTATCGCTCATCGAGTAGCATGAAATGAAATAGAAAACACGAAAGAATTAATAAGAAGTGTTCTGTTGAGAGAGTGAGCGAGTCTGCTTCATTTTATTTTGGCTTTTCGGTGAGCAGACAGCATAGAAAAAGTTGGATGAGCATATTTTGCAAGCTCTGAAAAATACACATATTGCAATGCTTCTTCAATCTTCGAAACACTATTCATAGGTCACTTTTTTGAAAACATTTCACAGCCTTCCGCGAATTTTCTTTTTTCTATCCAATAGGGTTGAAACGTTTTCAACGGAGTGGTAACTTGAGTCGTGGTAGCAGAAAAAAGTCACACTGGACCATATCGAATTAATTCAAGACTTGCAGAAAAACATGCACGTTGTTTTTGGTCAAATAGTCGCATACGAAATGAGGAGATCGACAAAACCTTAAGCAATCTGGGCATAAGTTGTGTTAAATATCGTCTCACGCCGAAGAAATCGTGCAGACTGCTTTGCAACGATCTAAACGAGACTCTAAGGTCGGCTGCTATCTCCCTGCTCATGTGTAAACGTTTTTATAGCTTATGCCCAATTTATGAGGGTATAATAATATACACTTTTCAAGGTCGCATAGTCAAAAAATAGTTTATTTTCATTTTTCCTTTTTTAATTGTACTCCTGGTACTAATCGTATACCTTTAAAATTTTGAAAGCACATGACATTTTCTTGGCAATACATATTCTTTGACAAACTTCGAAAAAAAAGCTTCAAAATTCGTAAAACGCTTCAAATACGAATTTCTTTACCAAGGTAATTCGCACGAAGAATCTGATAGAATGTCTGACAGAATGTCTGACAGATTGTCTGACAGATTGTCTGAAAGATTGCCTGACAGATTGTCTGACAGAATGTCTGATAGTTGTACATATGTTGGTCTAAAGATAATTTATGCTTTCTATACCCTTTACACATTTAGTGTTTTTTAAAATACAGGCTAACGCTTTTTAATTTTTTAATATATTGTGTGAAGAGCATTAGTGCCACCAGAGTAAATGTTTACATCCTGACCTGAAAGGTATACAAAGTTTGTGCAAATGTATATAATCGGCAGTAGGCGTAGCAGATCAAATTTAGTGTATGTATTACCAGCAGTTATTCTCGGTTTCCGCTATGCGTTGATAATTATTCCATCAGTCAGTCAGGACAAGCATTCTTATGTACTCGTATATAACGGGTGATTAATTTAAAGTCTTTTTTGATTTTAAACAAAACACTAATATATTGGACTATGTAACGGTAATTCGAGAATCTCTTCGAGTTGCTCATCAACCCAAATGCGTCAATTTTGTTTATTGAAATATCCAGTGGGCCAAAAATGTGCCTCATCACTGAACAAAATGGCGGATCTTCATTGAGTTGTTGCAGAGCCCATTACAGCTGTACGCAAAAGGTGCAAAGCTCGCATTACCGGTTGAGTTTCCCTTTGTTCAAGTGCTTATCTTATGGAGAAAAGTGCATAACAACTTTAGCAGAGCAAAGACAGTGCAATAGACCGCTCAATACTAGACACAATGGGACGAACGAAAGAATTCTTGACAAAAGACAAAAATTATTGTAGTATTCACCGCAGATAAAAGAAATGTCACAATAGCAATGAAAAAAAAAAAAAACTGATTATGATAATAAAATGCTAAATAATTTAAGCGACTGGACAACCTATGTACGAGGGCTGCTATTTATATTTCGGGAAAATGGCAACACTAATGTCAAAAGTTTAAATCTGGCAACACCAGAATAAAGTTTGACATTTTTTGGCATAAATGTACTCACAAAGTTTTGATGTACAATTGCTATTTGTTTTGTTTACAGTGAGTTAAGAAGAGCAAATTGACCAAAAAATGGAAATTTCAAGAAAAGGTTTTCTTTGAATTATTTTTCACAACTTTCGACGTTTATTATCTCAACAAGAATGGGTCAATGAACTCAGTTCTTTGTATGGCGATAAAGCACCATCAAAAACCACAGTATATCGCTGGTATAGTGAATTCAATCGTGGTCGTAGTTCGGTCGCCGACGAATTCCGTGAAGGTCGTCCAAAATCGGTTGTTGGACCCAAAACCATTGAATTGCGTGAATTGATAATGTGACATATCGTGAGATAGAGGCATCCTTGCACATTAGTTCCACTTCAATACATTCAATTTTGCATTAAACACTTAGCTGTAAAAAAAATTTGGTCTCGTTGGATACCCCATAATTTATCAATCGCTCAAAAAATGGCTCGCGTCGATTGGAGTAAGGAAATGATTAAAAAGTTCGACCGTGACGCTTCAAAAGACGTGTTTAAAATCGTGACAGGTGACGAATCATGGATATATGCGTATGAGCCGGATACAAAACAGCAATCGACCGTGTGGGTATTCCAAGACGGAATATTATAATTAATAATATTAAAAAGGAATTTAAAAATAGAATCAATACTTCTTGTCTATTCTATTAAAAAGGAATTTAAAAATAGAATCAATACTTCTTGTTGTTATGACGATGAATGCCTTGTTTCCTTTGACGTTACTTTCCTTTTCCCAAACGGTATAAAATTAAAGAATATACTACTGCAGTACCTAAGGCGTTAATCTATGAAATGGTACCGATTGATTTGCCCACTCTCCCGATTATACCGGATTTAGCGATGCAGGATTTATTAAATACAAGAATAGACCAGATGGAGCTGAAACCGCAACTATTTACAAAATATGTTGATGATCTATTCGCATTAGTAAAAAACGAACAAATTGAAGTAGTGCATAAGATATTAAACTCATTTTATAAATACATTCAATTCACAATTGAGAAAGATGAATACGGACATTGTAATCTGCAGACATCACAATAAAATAAAAGTTGACTGGTACAAAAAGAAAATGGCGTCAGGGTGATTAATTAACATATACTGGAATCACACTAAGAAAATGATTAATCCCGGGGTCATCAGTGATTAAGTTTTCATGTCAAGAGCAAGAAAATCATAGCGAAAGTCCTGCCTAAAAATGATTACCCGATAACTCTAGTCAAGAAATTGATTAAAATTACTTTGCCTCCAACTACAATGTTAGTCAACTGTGATACTTCTAATAAAATCTACAAATCTGTAATGTACCCACCTGGACTGCCAGAGCGATTTATAAAATCTGATCGGGAGCTAAAACAAAGTTTCTATAGTATTACGTTAAAGCCTATTTAGACTAAGCAGTTTCTTGTAAAAAACTATCCGTTTTCAACATTTCAGTGGAAATTTATTTAGTTTTGAAGTAAGACTCAATCATAAGTTACATGAAACTTGATAAACTTGTGTACGATGCATTTCACAGCCCGAATAGGCCGAATATTTTCTGATAGGCTGCTGAGTGCTCGTTGTATTAATTTATTTTACCAAATTCTGACAGTCATTCAGAGATTTCATGCTTTTGATAACATTCTCAGAGTCATGCTAAGTTTTCGATTTTATAACTTATCTGTTAGTTTCTTCCTCGAATTCTGATAATCTAGGCAGGGCATTTAATGTGAAAAATATTGTTTATCAATAAATATTTTCTGCAGAATTAGTTTTCATATATTTATTGCATACATGTGTACAGAAAACCTATTGTTCAAAGTAACATTTTTGCTTTGTTGAACACAATGCACAAACTAAAAGATAATCAGATGCAGCGAATTGGTTGGAGTGCGATGGATGCGTTGGGAGATGGTGTCTGAGTTGTACTATAGTTGTTAATTAAGCGATTTAAGCCGATTTACGCAAAGCTTAAAGTCGGCTTTATGCCTTTCATATAAAAGTTTAAAACTAAATTTAATGCAAATGGCAAACAAAGCAATTCTCAACGTGCTCAACTGGAAATGGAAATGAAAACGAGGTGAGTAAGGACGTTGGTTCTGTAATTCAATCACAAGTGTATTTTAAATGTGAGTAATGGTAGAGTAATGTAAACTTGGCGGCATTGTACAAGTTACATTTCATTTCTATTAAATCACAAGTGGTACATAAACTTTCTAAGAATCTTTGTTACATTTTATATAAACTGTGCAGCATATACATAATACATTTATTATATAAATGAATTGCAAATAAATGAAACCTTAATTAAAGCGCGATCCACTATGTCTCCTGTAACCAAAAGTGCGACTTAAGATGAAACTTTCTTCAAACTTGTATGAAGTGTATTAAAATATCGCTGCTACCGACTTAAATCATTTCTGTGTTTTTCATTTCACTTGCGATGCTTTCTTCCGCGAATTTTTATTAAGCATACCTTCGCTGGCGGTGTGCCGCACTTTTATTCTGCCACTGTTCGTAAATTTTAAGCACGGATTAAGCTATAAATTGCAACGTTGGACATTAAACTTGCCTTTGTAAGTTCGTTCTTGCGTTGGATTGCCTGCTTGGTTGACTTTCTGCTGCAAACCATTGTTGTCCTCTATAAGTGAACGTTCGAATGTGTCAGCAAAAAAATAAAAAAAAAAATCTTCGTATAAGAGTGCGAGGTCGCCAGCAAGTCAGAAAAATGTTCGCGTGTTTAACTACGATCGAGTGAAAAGCGACTTTTTCCGTAATCAATAAGCGCTCTTGTTCTTTCATTCAACCGTAGTCGCCGGCCAGCCAGAAAATAATGAATGTGGCATAATGCAGCCATTGTTCTATATCGTAAACGGCTACCAGAGAAACCAGAGAAACCAAAGTTGCAAGGAAAGCTTGTGCCAGAGACAAAAGTGATTAAATATGCATAATACTTGCAATTAATTATAATCGATTTTAATCAGTTTCTTTGGTTTCCTTTGCGTACATTATTATAACTCGAAATGAATGAATGATACACCGAAAAAAAAAGAAAAAAATTGAAAAATTAATTAAAAAACAGTACATAGACTAGATCAAGAGCGTATCTATACTATGACATGGCGATGTAGTTTAGCATATTATAATTTAAATTTTGAGTGGGGCTTGGGCACACGTCCACGTCCGGGATATTCCACGTCCGGGATATAACAAGCTAGAGAGGTAGTAAAATAAAGATACTATTTAAACCGTGAGTTTTCTATTACTTCTGCGAAGAAGACGACATCAATTCCTGTATATGCTGAAAGTTAAACTCTAATTAAAACTCACGGAAAGCGGAGTTTTTCCAACAAAACAAAGCATAGTGGTGCCAACTAACTTCGAAAGTTTCACATTTGTTCCACTGGAAGCGGAGGTATCGTTCTCAAAGTAAAAATCTATTTATGACATCTATCGAAAGATGAACTTCGAGCAAATATTGAGTTTTGCTTTAAACTTGGTTGAACTAATAACGAAACGTTTCAATTGATGAACCAAGTTTATGGTGCTTATTGTTTGTTCCATACCAGAGTGTTTGAGTAGTTTAAATTGTTGAAGGTCGCAAGGACATTCAGGCTGACGAACATCCAGCTTCTTCGAAGATCGTGATTAGCATTGAAATAGTGTCTAAAAATTTAAATTCATCACATTCTGACGAACAATTTGAATGTACGGAAGCTGTGTGCATGGTTTGCTTCGCTGCGTTCCAAGGTGAACAGAAGTTTTCCATCGCATCGATCTACACTTATTACTGATTTTTTTTTATTTAAAATCACATTTTAACCATTAACCACTCATTGATACGTGGTAAAAAAAAAGTTCAGTTTACTTTGGTTCAGCGTCCTTTGTAGGTTCTGCCATAACTTGGGAGTATTAGTATTGCATTATTTGTGAGTAAGCAGAGCTTACTAGATACTTTTCTCTTTGTAGCTATTTTAGAGCAGACCTTATTCTAGGCCATCAAACTATGAATGGATTTTCTTTGATAATCACTAATTACTGTCAGTGTAGCATCATCGGCTGTAGCATGCATCTTTATATAGTCTTGTTTATTCTATTTAGTGCGGTAGTCATTTTTTAATTAAAAATAATTCATACTTATGTATGTATTTTAGTATTAAGGCCAAAAGCATTCCTGCACGGTGTTAATTTGGCAGCTTTCGTAATCTTCCTTCAATTCCTTGTTCTTTTGCATACATAAATTTTCAGTTAAGTATCTTATATTACAAAAGTTTTAATTAAATCAACGAGCACATAAAATATTGACAACAACCCGCTTTGAGTCCAAAAGCGATCATCCAATTCGTTTGTATTGTGTTCATCATGCTCAGCATTATCATCATAGTCAGTATAAACCCAGTCGTAGTCAGCTCGTTTCATGCTTTTATCTGCAATGCAATTGTCTTTTGCTGCGATTTCTGTTGATGCCAATGGGGCCATAACTGCGCTTGCTTTTGTCGCTGATTGCTGAGATATTGTGCTTGAAAAAATAATTAACGACTTCCGCCATTAAAAGCGGAAATGAATAAAACACTGTGTGTAATTGCATACATTGTGCGCAGACAAAGCCAGTTGCTTATTAAAGAATATGAATACTGTGCATACAATTCTTACGGATAGACAAAGCAAACAATGCTGCAGCAACGACAGCAGTAGAAGCGTCAACTTATCATATTGCACTAACATCAGCATTAACATCAGCACTATCTTCTGCAGTAACATCAGCAGTAACATCAACATCAGAAGAAGATAAAGCGTTGAAGCAGCCTCAGTAATTTGCGTACGAATGCTTGTTTTAAGCATTTTTTTAAGCTCCTAATATGACAACTCAGAATAAGAAACATTTTCAAAGCGCCCTTTGCTCTTTTCTCATTATTCTAATTAAAGTGAACTGGATTCATAGAGAAAAGTTGAGCTGTGTAATTTGCCCTTTACTAAAGGGTTTTTTAGTAGGAGCATAACAACTTTGTATTTTTATACTAACGCACCCTTAAGTTTTATGCAGAACGTCAAAATGTCAGTCATGGTTTACATTTTTATCACAGTGAAGGAGCAAAGTTTTGAGGAGTATTAAACATTTCTACCGAAATTGTTAGCAACCGCAAGAGTATAACTTTTTAGATCGCATGTTTCTACACAACACAGATAATCGTCTACGAATGCTCAGAACCCTGAATTGGCATCGGATGGGACTTCACGTTTCATTGAAGAGAAAATTTTGAAAGGCGTTGAGGCCTTGAAGCAGCAGATGTTGACAAAGATCACTGCTCAGTTCAGCCAAATGCGCTCCAGTATGTTGCATATTTTATGCAAATATGTCTCCGACCAACTAGATGGAGTTCATATAAAGTCATACTTCAGAATCCAGGGATATGACCTGGTTTAATTCCAACCACCCGAGTGGGAGTGATCGAGGAGGTGCTGCTATACTTATCAAATCAAGCCTGTGTTTTGTTGAACAAGCATCAGTTGTTCTCCATGGATCCAGGCAACTGTAGTGAAGGTATTTAGTAACGCTTGCATCTACCTAAGTTGCTCCATTAAACAGGATTACGCGACAAATGTTCCAGCTGGTCTTCGACAGTGTCTGCTCTATGTTCTTTACAATCGGACACTTAAATGCAAAAAAAAATAGCTGGTGGCCATCGACTCCCTGACGTTCTGGACATTGCTGCTTCCAAGGGTATTGAACCGTACAGAGTGACGTCCGAGAATTGTTTGGTTCTCTGCTCAAATCACTGTGCAGTATCTGTACTTATAAACGTGCCAGTCGGTGTAAAAGGCGTCAAAATTTAGTCAGGAAGAACACCAGCCTGATGCTGTTTCACTCTTGGTTGGAGAATGCTGTTAAACCAAACCCAAAATTTAACTCAGACGAAAAAATTGAGGATGGCATCGACCAAATTGTGTGAAACATTCATGCGTTTGAAAATCTCTCAACTCCGGCCACTACTTATATACCGAAGCGCGATCTTCACCTTTGGTCCACGGAGATAGCTATCAAGGTCCGAGAGAAGAGAAGGTTGCAACGAATTTGGCACGCTTGACACGACTGCCCCAAATCAAACGATGATGGTGTTTAAATCGATGTTTACTGAAACAAAAACCCAGCATTTGGTACATTTTTTGCTGAAACTGAGCCTGGTTGCGCAGAAGTTATCTATACAAAGCCCAAGAGGAATGTGGTGTAGGTTGAGTGACAAAAAAAAACCAATCACCTTGAAACTACCTTCATACCTTTTGACTTTTGCTCGCATGCGGATAATGAAGAGACAAAAGATTTCATTTATTCTCCAATGTCAAATAGATCTGACGAGTCGCTCACACAAAATTCAAAAAGTGGCGGGTAGGTTTGTACGATTAACCTTAAAAGTGGGCGTGCCATGCTAGTTGTGATTGGAAGTATTCAGACCCGATTTTAGATCGATATCTTAAAAACTCGGGGACTAGTTATCATTCATAACGAGACGGGACAGACAGAAGGATATGGCTAGTTCGATTCGTCTCATCGAGCTGATAAAGAATATATAAACTTTATGACATCTCCGAAGCTTCGTTTAATGAGTTACAAATTCCGTGACACTATCTGTGAGGAGTACAAAAATTTAAATATATATGTTTGTATTTTCTTACTCTTGAATAATGAATAAATTATATTTGGCAATAGTAATTATTCCGTTCTTTTTTCAAGAATATTAATATTGACCGTACCGGTACCAGAACCTAAACTTAAATTCAAGAATCGTACAGAAATCGAATACCGAAATAAATTGGAACCGGTACAGAACCTCATACTGAAAGACACGTTTCGATACTTATCAAAAAACCTGAACCAAAACCGAAATACATTTCGATTTTATACTCTTGTTTATTTGATAAATTTTTGAGCTATGTTTTATTTGTTTCGAAGAACATTTTCCTTTTATTTCGAGAAAGGCCAAGTGGCCCATTCACTCTAGTAAAGTTTCAACTTGACCATTACTTTCTAAGACGAGTTGCTAATATGTCGATTTTCTTTTCTTTTTTTTTTATTATCTTAAGTGAATGTCGATCAGTTTACTTAAAAACTATAATACATTTGTATGTTAAAAAAAAAGTGACATTAAGGCATTTAGCTTGGAGTATGTACATTAACATAACTAACAAAAAATAAGACTTAATGTCTATTTTGAATATCGTTTGGATGAAATCGTTGGAGCCGTCTACGACATGTAGTAACTACCAGAGCCGCTGCTAAATGATTAACATGAGAAGCCAGTGATTTGCTCAACGTTGAAAATCTACAAGATAGTTTTGAATGTTAGATGAAGCTTCCTGTGGACAGTTTGAGTTTGCAAGTATAGTTTCATCGTCAGCATATGTAGCCAGAAGCATGTTCTCATTTACTGGAACTGGCATATCAGCAGTATACAAAGTATAAAGGACAGGACCAAGCACACTGCCTTGTGGTACACCAGCAGCAATGCGGCGGATCCCTGAGCGCTCATCTTTCACCTCGACTGTGAAGGCACGGTTAAGCAAATACGAGTTCAAACTAAGGAATTGCGATGTAGGCAAAAAAGATTTAATTTTTAAGAGAAGGCCTTCAATCCAGATTCTATCAAAAGCTTGCTGTACATCAAGAAAAACAGCACAGCTATATTGCTTATTCTCACAGACCTTAAGAATATGTTGGAAAACTCTGTGCACTTGTTCAGGGGACCCATGTTGATGCCTAAAGCCAAACTGATGATCAGGAATGGCACTCTGGAATGTCGATTTTCAATTCGATATTCCAAAAATTGAGAAAGTTGTTCGGTTGAACCGAAGCTTTTATACCATTCACACGAAATTTTAAATAGTACTGTAAAACATAAAAGTGGATGTTTAAATAGGGGCTACCCCAAAAATGTATATGAAGCGATGTAGTAGATGTGTAAGATGCTGCCATATCGAATTTCAAATTGATATTGACGTTTTCCATACAAATGCATAAAAGTGAGCTGTGGATTTATATGGGACTACCTCAAAAAGTGGGCGGGATACGCCCATTAGTCTATGTATGTTAAGCGGCTGTCTCTAAAAAGGCATCATATCGCATATCGACCTAATATTGACTGTAATAAAAAAGTTTTTCTTACAAAAAGTCAAAAGTAGACCATAGGTTTGTATGGGAACTACCCTAAATAGTGGGCGGGTCATGCTCGTTAGTAAGCGGCTGACCATAAAAAGGCACAGCTCACTTTTATGCATTTGTATGGAAAACGTCAATATAAACTTAAAATTCTATATGGCGGCATCTTACACATCTACTACATCGTTTCGTACACATCTACTAGTGAACGTGTACCATCCACTTTTTGGGATAGCCTCTATTTAAACCCCCACTTTTATGTTTTACAATACTATTTAAAATGTCGTGTGAATGCTATTAGAGCTTCGGTTCAACCGAAATTAACGTTTTTTCTTGTTTTGGGTATTATTTTATGAAAATGAAGCGACAAAAAATATATTTTTACTGAACAAAAATGCTGTTGTTGTCCCCGTCCTCCCAACTTGATCATTTTATACTGCAGTCATACAAAAAGTTATTGGCAACTGTGATCTATTAACCAATTTAATTATATTTGTTTAAACCAAAAAAAAAAAAAAAAAAAAAGAAATGCATACATTATTTCCATTTACAATTTCAACTTTATTTGCTGAAAGTTGAAATATTATTAATTTTTATGAAAAAATATCAAATTAAATTGAATTTTCCCCCCTTAGATTTATTATTCAGTTTGCATAATATCATTTACCTTTGATCGTGCTGTATTTCATAGAATTTTCCTTTAATATTTCAATAAACTTTGCAATTCGTTTATGTAATAAAAAGTTCAGAGCACAAATTATATCAGGCATTGAGGCTGCCAACTGCTAACTGCCAAAGGACGACGAGTTGGAGTATCTGTTCGACAAGTAATGCTTGACAGGCTCTGGCAGATATTTTAACTACAATTTCGCAGAGCATATGCTCGATGCCAAGTGAAAAATAAAACAAAATAGAGCAAACAAGCATATGAACGATGAAAAATATATAAATATATATACGAGTATACATTTCTATAAATTATAGCCAAAAATTATAATAAAAATCAATTTTCATATTCAATTTTGTTAAGTGGCGCCATTAATACTGGCGGCGTTTAGTTGTAAGTCTTGCGGCTGAGAAATAATAGAAAAAATAAGAGCATGAAAAATACATAAAGTAGGTATAGTAAGTGAATGGACTAAACTAGCACATTCAGTTGACGTCTGTGCATAGTGTAGCTGCTTATGCAATATTTCGAGGAAAAATCTGGAGTCGCTTAATTCATTTATAGTCAATCACTGTCAGCTGACAAAATCTTGTTTGTCCTTTTACTTTTCTTTCCTTTTCTTTCCTTTCCTTATATTTATTTTCTTTTTTTGTTTTTGCCTTTCGCTTATCAATATTTTCCATTTAGCTTCACTTGCGACTTAGCATAGTTTTGCCATTAGAGCAGTAGCAGCATTCGCAAGGACATCCGCTCACACACATACACACACACACACACACCCACCCACACGCCATACAATCGCAATATGCCGTGATATTTTGCTTCATTTTGGCATAAACGTTGCTAAGAATTTTTATTTACTGCGTTGAGTGACAAAGGACATAACTATTGCAATAAACGTGGCAGCGCACACAAAAGGCATTTAAGCAAGGAGTGTAGAATAGAAAGAATCGAAACGAAATGAAATGAAATAAAATGAAAAACGCAATGTACGACAAACAGTGAGAAACATATAACAGGAGAAAATGTTAAGTTCGGTAGAATCGAAGCTGTAATACTCTTCATTGTGATCAATAATGGAAGGTTAAACCTTCTACAGTGAAGCGATATAAGCTAGTTTTATATATTGTATTCTTACAGATTGGTACAATTGTGGTTACGTTGAAAAGTGTGAAGAACACGTCATTTTGTATATGTACAAGGTGCGCGATAATGTAAAGATGACTTTTGGAATAGACAATTTTCTGGTAGCGCCTTCTTTATATCATTTACTGTTTCGGTATGATACATGCTTTCTCAATTTTCAGCGACATTAGCTTTGGCCGCGATGTCCTTTAGAATTTCGGTCGATGTCTTTTGAATGACTTACACAACGGCAAAAAGATTTCCTTTCAACGTTAAATGTGATTTCGAATAAGAAAATCGGTTACAAGCGTAGATCAATGAGATCAAAAAGTTCTGTTCACTTTGCTACGCATTGGCTCATACCTTTCGTACATATAAATGGACATAATTAATGAACATAATGAATTTATCGACATAATTATGTATTTAATATCATTTCCATGTATCACAATGAAGACTTCGTCTCATTTATGATGTATGCATATACGTTTTCAATGTAACTTTCAGTAACCACGGTTTTCAAGGCACCTGAATGTTCGCCGTCCTCTATACTCTCTCGACGTTTAAGCGCTTAAGCAACTCACACACTCTGGTACGCGACAAACACTTCTCACCATAAACTTGGTTCATCAATTGAAACGTTTCGGCATAAGTTTGTTCGAAGTCTATTTTTCTACCGATAACAGAAACACACTGTTACTTTGAGAGCGATACCACCGCTTCCAGTGGACTAGATATCATGATGTTGTACTAAGTAAGGAAAACATGAAACTATCAAACTCACTTGGTCACATATAGGTAGCACTACAATGGGATTTTTTTCTGAAAAAGTTCTATTTCCGTGGTTTTTAGCATGTTAGCGCTGATATTGTAGCTGATATGGTAATTAAAAGTTGATATTAACTATAATAAACAAGTTTTTAGTGCTAAACACACAAAATTGACCTTTGAGTCTTTATTATGGAGATGTGACATTCTGAATTGGAGTTGCTGTACGAATGTCGATGCATAGCGATGTTTAGTAAGATTGGACGAAAACCGATCGACTCGTCTTGTCAAGCAGATCAAGAATCTTTATATATTTAAAAAAAAAAGGTGTTCTTTAATTGCTACGCCGTAAAAGTCAATGATTGAGCCGTAATTTTGAATATCAACTTCACCACTAATGACGAAAAAATTACCAAACAGTTAAAAAGTGATATACAACATTCGTCATAGCAACTATTTATTTGATGCAGTTGAATACGATTTCGTACACATGTAATGGGCATCGGTGAAACAATTTCGACGGGCAAAAGTGGGCGATGTCATGCCGTTCTAAGTGAAAACGTCGTATGCGTTCTTCTGAAACTATTTAAAGCAGTTTGATGAGATTTGGGACATATGTAAAACCACCGGCAAAAATACGAATCACAAGAGGAGCCGTAGCAGCATACGTCGGGTACACTAGTATTTATATTTTATTTATGATGTCCTTTTGGGGGTTACAAACTGCGTGTCATTAGTGTTTGTTCATGTACTATGTAACAGAAAAAGGGGAAGAGAGGGATGCACAAACGTGTTACAACGAGGGAGATGGGAGTCAAAAATGGTGTAAAATTGTATTATATAATTCTAGATTTCTATGGGCGGTATTCTTACAAGTAGGCGGTATACGCTCATTAGTATATGTGTGTGAGGCGACCATCCATAAGAAGCCACCACATTGAATGTCAAGCTGTCAATAGTGGGCGTGGAGTTTGAATGGGGGCTACCCCAAGAAGTGGGCTTGGCGGGTCAATGTTGAAATTCTATTTGGCTGCAATAAAAAGAAGTCTAGGTGCCAATTTACAACCGGTTAGCACAAAAATTGGTCCCCAAAATATTCTAATAACATCCAGACGGACAGACAGACGGACATAGCTAGATCGACTTGTTTCGTCGAGCTGATCAAGAATATATATACTTTATGGAGTCTGCGTTACAAACTTTCAGACAAACTAATAATAAAATTTCACACTATGTGCTACATATAATCGTCTTGTCGCGCTGATCAAGAATATATATGCTTCATGTCGTCTCCAATGTAAACTTTAGTACGTTACAAACGGCATGATAAACTTACAATACATTCACACAACTTGCAAAGTGTATAAAAAGGAGTGCAAATACGAAGGAGCGCGTGCAATGTAAGGCATACCAACACGTTAAATTGAATTTAACGTGAAATGCAATGAAACGAAATGAAATTTTTTGCTGTCAGCCCAATGAACTAAGCCGTACAACCAAGTAAGCGAACAAAATGTCAGGAGCGATGGCAAAACGACCGTCGTGCACAAGTAAAAACGGCTTATGCACAATAGAGCGCAATATCATAGGATTTAAATTTAATAATTTAATTTAAATACTCGAAAATTGCTTTTGCTGCTGAAAACTATCCATTTTGATTTGGCGTCCATGAATTGTACCAAATTGTGCGATACTGCAGAGCGGAATCTATGATGCATCTGAGTGCTAGCTTGAAAGCATTAAAGCGTGTACTAAAATAATAATAAATTGTACTTCAAATCGAATTCAAGGACTGCTTCAAATATATTGCTATTCATTTATACTATTTTTGTATGCTTCGTTTGTGTATTTGAGTGAATTTTATTCGAAAATAGTACACAAAATGTTTTCTAGTTACTATCTAAACTATACCTTTTTTGATGAATGAAAAACTTCGGCTTCTTTTAATTTATTGCATTAGATACGTGTTTGTATAAAGCAACCCTCGTATAAATAAGACAAGAGCTTGGTAAATCGAATGAAATGGAAAATGTAAGAAAGTGAGGCAATAGAATTGAATATTTATTGCCTTTATTAGTGAGTCGATTGAAAAATTTACTACGCTCAGATGTTTTGCGCTATGTGCAGCAGCAACAAACGCGACCGCGATGGTGATGGCGATGGTGATGGCGATGGCGATGGCGAATGGAGAATACTATGGATCACTATAGTTGCTTTCTGTTGGCGCTACCGCTGTGCCTGTCTCTCTGCGTGTATCTGTATATCTTTTGTATCTGTATGTTGCTTTTGCTGTTTGCTTGTGCCTGCTCATATTTCACGCCAGCAGCAGCAACAAATTCTGCGGCAACCAGCAACATTTCGCGCAATTGAAGGCTGAATTGGGCTGAATTTTCTGTTGACTGCTTACTACGAGTACGAGTACGAGTACGTGTATCTGTTCTGTTTTTCTTTACTGGATTCCTTTTTTTTTTTTTTTTTCATTTAGCATTTAGATATGCTTTCATTTATTTTTCAATTTCACTCAAATATTTTGTTCTCAATTGTTGTTGCTCCAATTTTTTGCACGTTTAATGTTGTTTGAAACACTTTTTTTATATTTTTTTATTTTATTTTATTTATACGTTTTCGTTACTTTTGCAGGATTGTGTTTCTCATTTGTTCCATTCACATTTTGTTTATTTGTTTGATTTTGTGTAATTTAAAACGGAAATGTTTTTATTATTATTTTCAATCGCACAACATCAGCAGATTAGAATCAATATATGTGATGGCACTGCGTATCAGTGACCTTGGTGTTAGTCGAAACAATTTTAGTTTATATTGTACATTTTTTGATGCGCATTATTTGCACAGCAAGTTAAAAATACATTTTTGAGTAAAGTATTTGAGTTGTAACACAATACCCATACCCATGTGTAACAAGGGTAACAAAATATGTTTCGCTTTGGTGAACAAATTTCGCTTGAGCTAAATTTAGACTAAAGTAGCAAATTAATTCGAAAAGTATCTTAAGCCAATGCGAGGACTACCTGTTCAAAAAACGTAGTTTTAAACAAATAATGGAAGTAGATGCATTTAAATCACACCAAAAAATTTTTATAAAACAATTTTTTATACACTTATAGGAAGTGCAGGGCTCGCCAAGGTTTTGGTTTTGGGAGTCCAAAATTTAATTTTTAAACAGTTTCCGTCAGCATAACTTCTCTTTTTCAAACCGCAATAAAACCTATTTTATGAATCATTTTTTTTTTTTTTTTTTTGTATTATTTTTTCATAATGTAAAAGTAAATTCAATATCTAAAATTTTGTTTTACACAGGCGATTTGTGGCGTTTATCATGACCCTTGGAAGCATATCAGCGGTAATGTTGGCAATTTCTGGTCGTATCTTGGCCTTCAGATCTTGCAGCTTACTTGGGTGGTTGACATAGTATATACGGTATCTAAAAAAAAAAAAAAAAACCCAAATCGGGCAGTGAACTGGCCACTCCAAAATCACCCTTATTGAGATGAGGCGTTTCGGTATGTGTTCGCTCAAAATAGCCATCGATGCTCTTGAAATGTGAGTTGTTCTGTTCTTTTGGTAAGAAATGTCTTCAAATGTCCAATCAAATGTTCATCAAGTTTACCGGTCTGAATTCACTGTCACTGAGAACTCAATTTCTTAAAAAAATTAAGTTTAAATATTCCCAGTTGAGGATTGTGCACACCACACTGTGTATTTAGGTGAATGCAAAGCCTTGCAAATCTCCGGGATTGGTGTCGGCCCAGTAGCGCATGTTCTGTTTGTTAACGCATTCATTCAAGTGAAAATGCGGAAATGTTTTCAAGAAGCGCCTCACATGCCTTCTTCCGAGAATTGAATTTGCGTTCGAAGAGTTCCTGCACCAACTCGCCAACTTGTATAAATGTTAATGAAGGTCTCACTGAACGGGCGGATAGTCTCTTCATATTCTCACTGTCTCAATGTTCTCAGGTGATCAGATGGGCCGAGGGTCTTCAGTTCTTCATCTTGTCACATTCGCGGTTTCTCTGAAAGTAGTGACTCATGCAACAATTGATTCCGGATCATGGATAGGATGCAATGGAGCTGCTCAATGCTGTGATTTCGGATCACAGAACATCCGTTCAAAAAGTATGCATCGACGGCAAACGCACGCTACGCATCACTGTTCCAACGCATGATACCGTCTGACCTGGAAGGATATACTACTTTAGAACCATGCCTATCGATTTGCATTACTGCCGCCACGGAACGAACCCGACAGCCGCAATGACGCGCATTTCGAAAAAGGAAGTTATTCTGCCACACCTTGTATGAAAAACTTCTTTATTTAGTCAAATATATCTTGAAATTGGATATGGATGCTTTTTATTCATATACATAATATACATATACCAATGGTCATGACAATATCACTTTGTGGAATAGACCCATACAATATAGCGCCCACTTTTGTACTTTTGTATCATTAACTATTTTAATTAAGTCTATATTAACTTGAAATTCGTTATTGTGGCTTCTTACGCACGTTCACTTTAAACGCATATACAACTTTTTCGGGTAGATCCTATACAAACCGTTTGTGTTTTACAATACAATTTGAAATTTCGTGTAAATGGTATTAGAGCTTGGGTTCAAGCGAAGTTAAAGATTTCTCTTGTTTTCTTTTTTGTTTTCCTTTGTATTGCATGGGAAGAAAATATAGAGATAGTATATGAATTGCATTCAATATGCATATTTTTGATGGCATTCAAGAGGGCCGTTTGTATTGGCGCGTGTTTTGTAAAAAATGAGCATTTGCTTATGCGATTTTAGTTCAAGCGTTATAATTTGAAAACAATTTTTATGACATAAGCAATTACAAATATATAAAGCAGCCAATGTTGCTATAGATAAACGAAAATAGGACAAACAAATGGCAAGCAGAAGTAAAAGCCGTCAAAACGGAGGTTATGGCCAAAAAGAAAATAATCCAGCAATCAAAAAATACTCGAGCCGGTGTACGAATACACATATAAAAAGTTAGTAAATTCCTGAGCGCATAAGACAGACGAATGGCTTAAAGAAAAATAACTGAGGCTGAGGCATCATATATTGTTTTTGCAGGCAAAATTATGAAATACTGGAGAATAAAAAGAAGAAATCGTATAAGTAATGAAAGCCGGTAAGAAAAAGGCGAACAAGTGGGTGGCAAATAGAGAGGAAGTTGCGAAATTATTCGTACATTTAGACATTTAGAATTACACATGGTCTCATACATACCCACACAATACAACACACCGCACCACACCACACCACACCACACCACACCACACCACACACACGCACAATTTCCCCATAGACACGACGCTATACTGCACAATTACACATGTACATACATACGTATGTCGTAGCAAAAGTTGGCATTGCCAAGTGCTCGTAAAAAATACTTTGTGGCAAAGTGAAACATATGCCTGTCCGTCTCATAGTACTGGCAAACGCACGAGCAAACACACTCATACATTCACACATTTATAAATACACATAGACGTGCATTTGCCTTCAACGGGCAACGGCCTTATGCGAATATTATATGTATATGACAATGTCGATTCAAGTTATATAGCTACATATATATGTTGCTTAATAGGAACGACAGAGTATAGGTATATATTTTTCTCTCTTTCTGACACTATTTAGCTTCATTACAAACATGTGTGTGTGTGTGCATTTGTGTGTTTGGTTTGTAGACGCGCATGTGTCTGTGGCAGTTTACCTAATTACATTCCGGAAATAAAACGTTGACTGATTGCGCCAATAAATGAAAATAATGACGCACCATTGACTACAAACTCGTAAAATGCCGGAAGCTTGGCGTAAGTACACTTTACACAGACGTACACATTCATGTGTTTTACTACAACTAGTGCAGATACACATACCAAAACACTCATGCCAAATAGGGAAATGAACATAGACAACATTTAGCATGACTCAATACCAGCATAAAACATGCTTTTCACTTCAAAGTGATTGTCTGTGATGCATCTTCTGTTACTTGCTTTAATGAAGTTGTGAGCCTACAAAGGTATTTTTTAAATATGTATGTACGAGTATATCCTTTCCATTGAATCTTCAATCTTCAGCTGTGTGCGTGTTAATTTCGACAAAATTATTGCGCCAAACAAATCAGAATATTGCACTTGATACTGCCAACACTTTCATGTTTTATGATAGTCATTCACATGGTAAGACTTTTCATTTGACTTTATCATGCAATACGAGGCACGTGTGATAAGTTATCTCTTTTTAATTTTACTGACTACAAGTAAAGCTTCGACTTAAGGTGCGAAAGTATATGACAAACGGGATACAGTGCAAAGATTCAAACGGGAAGCTAGAGTTGGTAATGTACTGAACATCAAATAATAATAGATTGTATTATGTAATTGAGCGTTCAATTCTCTACTTAATTGATACTATTTTCAAGAAAGTATAGTGTTGTATTTCGCAAGATCAAATGAAATACCCTAAACTTTCTTATCGATTCCAAATTTCAATTAATTGCATTGATCAACAATATGAAGGAGTAAAAATTCAAAATTAGTACAAAAGTCAAATTATAGTACAACCTTTAATTACCCGTTTAAATAATAATGAAAGTACCGGTAGATATGAAGTACTAATCCATCAAAAAATATACCGGGAAATTATATCACGTCCATTTTCTGAGTTAATTCGATTTATGATCAAAATGTTGTTGCGCATTTTTTGGGAACCAATTTTTATGCTATCCAGTTGAAAATTTGCAAATACACTTCTTTTTTGGGGTAGCCAACCATACAAACCCACTGCCCCCTTTTGACTTTTGTATGAAAACTTCTTTATTAAAGTCAATATTAGGTTGAAATGCAAGGTGGTGTCTTGTTATGGTCAGCCGATTAACATACATAGACTAACGAGAATGACCCGCCCACTTTTTGGAGTAGCCCCGGTACAAAAATACTGCCCACTTTTGTGTTTTTGTATGAAAAACTTCTTTATTAAAGTCAATATTAGGTTTAAATGCTATATGGTGCCTTTTATAGGCAGCCACCACGAGTGTTTTTTATGAAAAATCTCTTCATTTAAATCAATATTAGCTTGACATTTGATTTGGTGGATTTTAGTGGACAACCGCTTCATAAACATATACAAATGGGCGTGTTCCGCCCACTTTTTTAGGTAGTCCTATATAAACCCACAGTTCAGTTCTATGCATTTATATGGAAGTCGTCAATATCAACCTGAAATTCGATGTGGCGGCAATTATACATCTACTACATCGCTTCATAAACATCTACTAGTGGGCGTAGTGGACCGCCCACTTTTTGAGGTAGAGCCTATTTAAACCTCCACTTTTATGTTTTATAATACGATTTAAAATTTCGTATGAATGGTATTAGAGCTTCGGTTCAACCGAAGTTAACGTTTTTTCTTGTTTTTCATTATTTTTATTTTGAGTTAAATTAGATTATTTGCTTATAACTCGAGATAATAGCTAAAACAATGAACCTACCTTCTTAAAAAAAAAAAAATTCAAAATATTCATACCTTTTCGAGTTCAGCAAACAAAAATCTATAAGAAACGAATGACATCGAATGCGCTTTTGGCTGTAGACTAGTGTATCTGAGGGTGTTAATGGATACACCAACGACACAACACATATATATTTTTTTCAATGTGCTAGATTTCAAGGCAATTACCAATTAATTAACCAATTTCTTTTCTGTCGGTACTGTCGAAGAAATTCACGAACGCATGTTAATTGTTTACCAGATAGGCACACATAGTGTGTATAACATATATAACAGATGCAACACACATGCACACATAATATATAAAACAAATATAACAGATTAGTTTTTGAAACAGCAATACATGTGCGAGAGCATGACAAATAGCAAACACTGTAAAATATGTCGTTTAAAATATTATGTCTAATTTTATTTTCATAGGAAAATATCATGCAAGATGCTTTCGTCACTTGCGTAAACAGTGATATCTATGAAATGGGATATTTATTTGGGAATACGTATCAAACTACCTTCGTATGACATCAATGATATATATTGCAATTAAATATTTCTTCATTTATTTGAAAATATCGTTGAACACGTACGCTGCAAACATGATTGAGACAAAAATTTTTATTTAAAGTGTGTCAATATGTGTTAAAAGTTTCTTAAACAATTAAACAATTAAACATTTTTGTTTTTTTTTTTAAATATACAAAATTATGCATTTGTTTTACATACTTTTTTTAAAAATAAATTGTTTGCTATCATTTACGACACTTTTAACGTGTTTAGCTCACATAAGCAATTTTCATGCAATTTTGAGGTTTTTGTGTTTCCAGTATAGAATATAGAGTAAAGTGTGGCTTATATGTGACCATACTTTACTTTGTAACTCTAGCATAATAACCCAATTTGGTCGCTTCGCTTCACTTCGCTTCGCTTCGTTTCGTTTCGTTTCGTGCAGCCGCTCAATTTAACGAACATCTTGCGATGCAGCTCTCATCTGCAAAGAGAAACTATATTTTATAGCAAATCATCGTGCGCAGTCGTATGGCTGAAGAGTTTCTCTGTTTTGAATATTGCTGCTATAAAAATGGAACAGCTGTGTTTGTTAGTTTTTTCGTATATTATTACAATGTACTATTGGATTTAATTCATAATTGTGGCGTTGAGTTATTCTAGACTTTTTTTGTAAATAAATTTTATAATTTTAGAATAGTTTTGTTAAATTTGTTCTAACCTAACCTAACGAAACCTTTTTCTAGACACAAAGTGGTCTAACAGATTGATGGAATGACAGACGGACATGTACAGATCAACATATAATCTATACTTTCGTGATATCCGAGCACATTGTTGTTTGTTTTATTTATTTTATAAGATCTAAAGTTTTGTTTTACAAAGTTTCCAAAATCATCACAGGTAGGTGATGCCCCCAATATTTACACATTGAAGAAGCCGATTTGTGCCGTTTATCATGACCCTTAACAGCATATCAGCGGGTATGTTGACAATTGCTGCATGGATATTGGACTTCAGGTTTTGTAGGTTCCTTGGGCGGTTGACTTAAAACGCGGTATTTCAAAAAACTCCACAAACAAAAAATCGCACGGGGCCTAATCGGGGAAGAGGTATTTTTTTTTTTTTTTTTTTTTTGTATACCCCGTACTCAAAATGATAAGGGTATAATAAGTTTATGCGAATGTATATGACAAGCACAATGAGCTGTGTGTATATTTTTGTGATCAGCATCAGTAGTCGATTTAGCCATGTCCGTCTATTGGTCCGTTTTTCTGGTAGTATGAAACAACAGATCTCAGGAACTATAAGAGATTCTAAACATGGATAAAAAGATTCTTATGTCCCTACATGTCCACAATACAGCAATTTGACCCGTATATGCACACTTTTCAAGGACGCATAACCTGAAAAAGTTTTCTATCTTCTTATACTTTTCAAACACAGTGTAAGTTAGGTTTGAACCTTAGATCTTTGGTATATTTGCCATATCCATGTCTCAAATCTATATCAATATATCGTAAAATATATTTAATTAATGCCATTTAACGTCAAACATAATTGCATCCCTTTCTCCTTTCATATTTAGAGGACCACATTCAAACAATTTTTATTTAAAAACCTATTTTTGTTAAATTAAAATATTTTCACCAAAACAAAATAAATTCCAAAGCATTTTTGTATATGGGATACACTTCCTAGTGGCAACATCACCATTATCAACAGAATACGAATACGTATCTCAACCAATATCTCAAAGATTGAGGGAAGAGGTAGTGTTGTCATGGAGTACTGATGCCAGTGATTGTTATTTATAAGTAAAACATGTTCTAGTTGATTAATCAACTTGGCGAATTAATTCAGTGATATTAGACTGTCTGCTTATACGAGTGATTCTTTAGATTATTTGAAATAATATTTTTAATAAGAAAGTTGTTGCATTCTCTTGTCGCAATTCATTTTTAGTTTTGTAAACCATAACTCTTATACTCTGCCCAACTCATGGTAAGTCTCTTATACCACGCATCACATGCTCTACGCAGGATGCTGTGTAAGTCAATTTGTTTAGTATTACACCCATCAGAAGCCAAAAAGAATAAGTTAAGAGAACGTTTCAGTGGGCTATAACGCTGGCATTTCGTATGAAGAACTAGAGAAATTGAGCGTTTACTGAGCAACTTACTTGCTTCGCAGGATATTCGTGCGCGTATGCGGCAACATGAGTTCGTGCTCTGCTGCCAAAAAATGCCATGACCAACGTAATTGCAGTCGTGTGTGAAAGCGTAAAGTAAACAGACAAGCTTTGTCCGAGGCTAAATGTTGGCTTTGCCGTTCCAAACAAGTGCCTATGAACAGCTGTAGCTACAAAAACAACCAAAACAACAACAACAACAACAATGATAGTACTAGCATCAGTTGCCATAAAAAAAAAAAACAAATTTGAGAGATAACGAAGCGAACTCATTCTAACTTGTCGTCATCATCGTCCCGTTTGGTAACGCTGTAAAGCAGCAAACGTAATTCTGAGAGACGGCAAAAATAAGAACTCACTGCGTATCCTTGCAGACGCGACAGACAGCATGCATAGTTTAGCGCCTCGGCAACGCAATCATTCAGTTAATTTCTGACCACACTGGGAACGGGTACGTGCACGCTTGCCAAACTTCGCGTGTCTGCAATTCGCATTAAACAACATTTTTGAAAATGATTCAAACTAATTAGAAAAGTTTTAGTGGCTGAAAATTTTCTGTAAAATATTTTAATTGAATATTTTAATTTTCCTAATTCAATCAAATTAAAGTTTCCTTAAATAAAAAGTGGTTGCACATACAATTTCGGTTAAGTGTCTTCATATTTGCCGCAACGTATACGGAATATTTCGCATTGACTTTGAAGTTGCTGGTGCTGTACAAATGATTTATGTAGCGCCGCATAAAATGCTAATAAATTACAGAGAAATTGTGTTGTGTCGATAATATTTGAAATATTCGTTGAATTTTTGTGCTTGAAAAAAAAAAAATTAAATATAACAACTTATATATGGAAAATACATTTTTTTTTTAATACATGTGTACATTGTATACATATGATATACAAAAATACTTAATTAAATGCAAGTTGGCTGCCATATGTTGCATGAACGTCGTTGTCCTGTATGCAACTGTTGCTAAATAAAACCAAGTGCAATTTAAAACAAAGTGAAAAGCAAACAGCATAAACAAGTTCAAAACCATTAAAAATGTCACATATTAGATACAGTTTAGCTAAAAAGAAATCGGCATTCAGAATCGAGATGGTTATATACTTCGCACTATGCTAAGTCATGATGCAATATTACTTTGCGTGTGCGCCTTGCAGTATGCAATAGAAATAATTATAATACGATACAGTGAATCATTTTGCATGCGACTGGACATTTTGCAACACTCAATGTCCTTGTATTAAGCAAACGAGACGAGACACACAACAAATTTCAACATTTATATGCATAAATTCATTTATCACTTGTCACTGCAAATGTGTGGAATACTTTGCTTCCAATTAGTTTTGTGCGCTAAATTTGTTTCCGTGAGTTGTGATTAGAATGTAAATGAACCGAACACAAAATCAATTCATATTGATATTTTGATTATATACCGATATAAATGTGAATTTTATCAAAATGCTGACACCAATTGGATTATATAGCGGCAACGGCAACGGCAACAGAGCAACGAGGCATACAGCTGGTACTGGGCGCAGTTATAGTAGCACAGTGCGATTTTCCACGGCCCCAGCGCAACATAGTGTGACGCTATATCTACTATTGTTGATTACTGCAGCCTCAATATGTTGCAATATGAATATCAATTGTGGTAAATATGCACGAATCTATATGTAGTTACTACAGAAACCAGAATAATTATTTCTCAAAATATTTAGTTAATTTATTGAATGTTTGTTTTTTTAAATATAACAAATGAAAACTAATTGCATATGCAAATGTTTCAAATAAAATTTGGAGTACTTGTAGATTTGGCTGTGAAATAATTAAAATATTGCGGCACAGTTTCTAAATATTCAATTATAAAAAAAAATACAGATTTCCTACATGATGAAATATGAAAACACACCATAAAAAACAAATTACCAGGAGTGTCACAGAAATCTCTAACGAATTTTCTACTAGTGATTTGCCAAAACGCTCAAAAGATTTCAACATGCCACAGAAATTCGAATGCTTTGATTTTTGTAGTCGCTTGCCAAAATTTTTCGAAGTTAGTACTCGTATCATAGGGTAGACACCACGCAAGAATAAATTAGTCTAAACTTTGTTCGGATTTATTATTGGGTGAGTGCGCCGGACACATATTTTTATTTAATTTTTTTTTTTTTTTTTTTGTCATTTATCTAAATAACGGTTTATTTGTGTTTATCGATGAATTTATTTTGATGACTTTGCTTAAAGCAGCATTCAGTGTGAATGACAAGCCCAACTATAATGAATCAGGCCAAGATCGAATAAAAAATGAAATTGTTATAGAAGAAAGAAGGGAAAACTAGTATTTATTTCTTTATTTATTTGAAATGAATGAAAAATATAGCAAATTAGCAATGATTCAAAATTTTAGTTATTTCTTTTTGCTTCTATAATATTTTAGTTTTATATCTGATCTTTCTCTGCTAGGTCATGAAATTTTTGGATTATTGATTAGAAATGCGAAAATTGGAGTATTGCAATGATTTTTTGTTGAAATAAGCTACTCAAATGAGAAGAATGTATGAATTTGATTAACAATTGCGTGAAGTTTGAAAATTCATCAGCCATATTTTATTTGATCTAGTGATCTCGTAATCGAAAATCGCGAATATGTTGCATAAGCTATGTAAATGAGCCAAATGAAAAAAAAAAATCATTATTTTTTCGTATTCTGCGCTCCCAAGTTACACTAAAATATTTTTATTAATTCACTTTATTTAATAACTCATTGGCAGATGCAAGGGGGGAGTAATTGGCGAACGATGATTAGCTCTTTTGTTAATTTTTTGTTGCGTCCATCACTTCATCGGTGATAATTGAAATTTTGGCCATAATTTCGTTAATATAGTTCTGTATTCTATAATCTTTTATAAGACAACATTGAGGAGCTGTACATATGTAGCTGTAAAATTTTAATAAGCTGAAATATGATTAGTTTGAAGCGTATAGCTGATACTTTTATCCATTAATAAACGGCGAAGCTACGCATTTTTCAGAGGAAGACCAAAAAAACAAATTAAACAAACAGCAACATTATTTTTGGATACTAACAATACTATGGAGATAGTTTCTGTTTTGCCAAATAGATCAATTTGACTTCGAGATACATTCAAATACAACTCGGAAAATTGAGAAAAAAAATTGATGTGCCACGGAATACACGAAATGTCGTAGCTCAAATGAATTTTATAAATATTACTTGGCTTATTTGCAAAATGCACCAAATAAACCCATTCAAATTAAGATCTGCCCAACTTTAAAATAGGTCTCTTATGTACATTCCCATTCATATGCATATATATATACATATATACATGCTCATTTTGTGTCAATATAGCAATATAACACAATTGCTATACATACATACATAATACAAACTAATCGCACTAATCCAGCAGAAATGAATGGTGTGGTCCCCTCATTCCCTTTCTCACCTCACGTACGATCATATATACTGCGTAATAATAGCACATAGTGCTCGAGACGTCTCTTCCATTCCACTGAATACGCATAAGCAATGCAAGTTAAGCGTCATAGCAGAAACTAAACACACTTGCTGTTGTTGTTTTTTGCTATGTCTGGTTTACCTTCACTTTCCTTTCTCTCATCATCCTTGTTTTTAAATTCTTTAATTAAGCTTCACCATGCGTATTTATTAGTTTTTCAAATGCTGTGTATTAGATATTAACTTTCATTCAAAACTTAATAGCACTTATAATTCACAAACAGATTTTACATATTCTTTCTCTAATTTACTGCTAATCTGTCGTTTGATAACGATTTTCTAAGTTTACTGCTCAAGGTTTACATAAATAGCTCGGAGAAAACACTTCCATTAAAAACTTTTTAATCTTAGTGAGATATGGTAGGCAAAATGGGTATAGTCTAGTGTAATTGAAAAATTTTTTTTTTTTTTTTTTTTTTGGTAATGAGTAAAATTCAATTTTAAAATAAAAATAATTACAAATCAATCATTTTGCATAATTGTAATCAATACTTTTTTGGTTTCTTTAACATGCTTTATATTGTATTGAATTCAGAAAATAACGGGATATTGGCAACAGACATTTCACATTGTGTAAAAATTTTATACTAATTTTATAAATTTATGTTTAAAAATTGTAGAACTCAGTTGTCAAATAAAACATACGTTAGAGTTCATTTTTTTTATGATTTGCTACCGCTGAAATATTTCGCTGTGCGGAAATCATCGAAAATGTTCAATTCGCTTTGTTTCGTTGATGTATTTATTGTTGTTATTATTATTGTCTATTGGCGTGTAAGGCTGTATGCGCGAATGCCTCTGAGTGTATTGTATTGTTGCTGACAGGTCAGTATATGTGTTGGCATTGAGGAAATCATGTATCACTTGTCAATGGCTGACACAACATCACTTAACTTTCCAACTGTGCTGCACTGTGGCGCTTTAGGATGTGACGCGGTATTGCCTTTGGCAATTTGTCAAGCAATCAATACTGAGTTGCGAGGCATACAAATACTCATACACACACACACACACACACACACACACACACACACACACACACACACATAATCACACATAGACAATAAAACACTTGAGCCTGCAGCTATGCCACTGTAGAGCGGGTTAAAAGGCGCATATATGAACGCCTTAGTATTTGTTGTATATTTGCTCCTATGGTTGTGTGCATGTGTGTGCGTTATAAAAAGCACTAAAATAAAACATGGCAACAAAAATTGTTACTGCGGCACAGCACAATTCATGAATTCGATGCTGCTCCCTAAGGCTTTTGTAGCATGAAAAACTCAGACAAACTGAACAGGGTATAGCTCAGCGTGATGTTATTGTTGCTATATCTACAATAGTTATATATACAAATACACTTGCACATGCGGCCTCTAAGTTCTTCAAACAGATACGAATTCAATTTCGACACATGCAATACAATACACCCAATTTTAATACTGAGCTCTGCTATACTAAATTTATAAAATTGTTGCTTGCTTCTTAATACATATATTCGGTTTTTCTTCTTTGAGAATTTTTTTCAGCACATATCTAGAACTAAAGTGAAAATTGGCAGCTGTTGATTTTGGAGTTCATACTCTACTCACAACATCGTTACAAAGTTTGCAATGCTCTGTGGGGAACATAGCAAACTTTAGAAAATATAAAATATATATTCAATTATTGAACACCTCAACAAGTCGAATGATTGTACCCTTGTTGTATTTATAGTATTTGATCATAACAGAAAGAAACTAGTTTTCTTTTTAAATTTGGAATAAACAATTAAGAAAGCTGCAGCCGTGAGTTCACGACTTCGGAAAACACTGCCGGTTTTCTAATATAGAATTAATAAGTACGAGTATTACCTGTATTAGTAATGAAGACGCAAGTTTTCCAGAACTTTTTTTTTATTTTATCAACGTTTCTCTCATATTTGACCCCTCTGAAAAACACTGAGCTGAGTTGAGTTTTTTCCCTCGAGCCATGTTTCATAATGGAGTACGTATATGGAGTGCGCGGCGGCAACTCTGAGCATACTTCATGCAGTTCGACAACAACAATTCCGTTTCCGTTTATTGAACACCATCAGCAACCGCAGCACTTAACGGTTCGACTTTCGGCTTTCTCACACTTAACATATTATGACAAACATTGGCTGCTTTTCCGTACGACACGTCTACGGCCTCTTCTACTCTGCTTTTTGAATGATATGCTCGCGCAGACGGGGTTGGTGGGAGGTGTGGCCGCTCTTCAACTAGAGATGAGTAAGTCAGAGATTTTTGAGTAGCAGCGATTATCATGGCTGCTACTTTGAAATCACTGTAATTTTCAACTGCTACTGCGTTCAGTAATCACAGCGTTTTAGTAATATATCGTGCATGTAGTGTTATCAGCACAAAAAGTATCAACGAATCAAGTTGATGCATGATATATTACTGATATGCCGTGTATCACAGTAGTACTAGTAAGAAACAATTGATACTTAATCACTGATATTTACAATATTGATTATCAGTGATTTACAGTCGCCGTGATTGAGTCACAGGCAGTTAAATTTCGCTCAACTCTATCTTCAACTCCATCTACAAAGAAGTATATGTACGACTACGTTTATATTTGCTGTACCAATAATCTCATGGTTGTCATAAAATGGTAAACGGTCGCCATAGACAGCTTATTATGCGTAACTAAATAAGAATAATAGGAAATAAATTAAATAAAACATAGTAGTTTCATTTGGAAGACACTAAGAAGTCATAGCACCACATTTAAATGGCCGCCTCGGCTCCGTTTGCTGTGCAGCATTCATTCGAACAAATTTATAATGACTTGTCCCGGCAATAGCTTCTCGAACGATCGGCTCAAGCTCATCTAGAGTGGCTAGAGTGCTTACTTAAACTAGTGACTTGACGTAGCCTCTCAGAAATAAGAGAGAAGTATTAAATCCAATTAACAAAGCATTTTCGCGAGTTGATCCATTTGCCAAATTTTTACTTCATCAAATCGATTGTAGCATTGAGATATCCCTATTAGAAAATCTAGCAAAGTTATTTGGTCACCCCTTATGCATGTTCAAATTGAAAATGGTTGAAAACTTTTCGCCGCCTTTGATTTTCAAATGGTTTCTATTTAATTTAGGGACCATAGTTGTAGTTACGAGTAAAGTGAATGATGGCTTCATGGTTGAATTCAGAATAATACTGTCCAGTTTTACTGCCATGGGTAAAATATAAACTTTTAAATTCAAGTTTTAAAACTCATATTTTGGTTAATAATTGTTGCTCACCAAATGATTTCGACATAATACTCGTAAAATCTCAATTGATTTCAATTAAATAACATTTCTAAATTGTTTGCAGTTAATTACATGATCTCAAATTCTTTCATACTAGTATATTGTGTTTCATATTAGTATATTGTGTGGCATTTGTTGCTATTTCTACCAAAAATGAATGTTAAAGCTGCTATACTAATTTATGATTTTTAAGACTCTGACAAAATCACACAAAGATAGATAGATATAGATAGGCAAAAAGCTGAGAGTTAAGTACGCGGCATACTTATTTGGTATGATTTCGAAAAAGTCTGTTATTCCATTTCGCCAACATTTGTGCAACTCTGCATACTTCACAGAAATAACAGACATATTTTCAACGTCATATCATCATCATCACGATTTCTATATCATTTTTTTTTCACATTCTATTTATTTATCTATTTTATCTATTTTATCATTTTTTTTTTTTTTGCATATTTGGTTTTTTTCTCTGTTGTCTGTTCTTCTTCAACTTGACTTAAAATTCGCTTGGCTTGAGTTGATTTCGTGCATAAACCAACTCACGTCGCAAATTGGCGAAGTCTGTACACGCGCACTGTGAATGGTGGATGGTGAGACTCAGCGAAAAATGAGTGAATTTGCTTTATGTGCAATCAGCGCACAAGTCACATGAATATAATTCAAAATTTCAAATAAATTTCGTCAATTGAAATATTTGGGTAATAATACAATACAAATATAAAGAGCTTATTGGCTACTCAGACTGCTTTAATCTTATTTAAAAGTAATCGTATTCCATAATTTATTAAAATACATATATTTGCTTGGTCAAGTATTGTAGCAAAGTATAATCTTAACAGATGATTTGAAGTGGAATATTTTTTTTTTAAATTTCGTTTTAAAATGTTGTTATGTTAAATTCGTACGTCCTTTCGATTTCAATGTCAAGGTTCGGCAACGAAGAAACTTAAAATTGTATCAGCGTCAAGAAATGGAGAATAAACATTTTAAACTTTTAAATAAGAACCCTGAAACTTGTTTACAAATTTCCACTTCAAAACTATTATGAAGTGTTTTTAAATACTTATAATTTGAATCAACACCGGATTGGTATTTGGGATTAGTATTCATTACGGCAAATAATAATTACTATTTCTCGAAACTAAGAAATATTAAATAATGAGATACAATATTGTAAAGTGCACACATAAAGTGTAAATTAAATCCATTTCATGTATGGCCTCATTAAGTTTCTAAACGATTAATCGCTCTTTAAGGCTTTTCCATATTTTAGTACAAAATTTAATTAATTTATGTCACTTTTATTTTCTTCACACAATTAAAGATGCAAAAAGTACAATATTACATTTAATTTTACGTCTTTAATCGACTAGTTGTGAATACCTTAATTTTGTACATAATTTATGTTCCGCAAAGGGCAATATCCAACCGTAATTCGCTTTTAATTTTTGGATGGAAAAAACCTGCGAAAATGTAACGTGTGATTTGATAGTTTTTCAGTACGGTTATCGCAGTAATATTGATGATATTGAACTATCAAAACATTCAATATAGTTTGCCTTTTCAACATGCAACTTGGCAACATCGAGATATCCGATATGTGGTGTTAACAGGGCGGCACAATATGCCAAACCAATAATGCTACAATCGATATCGATTTGCTGAAGGTGAAATTGGGCGACTGATTCATATCGCAGAAGGCTTTGTTAGTTGGCCGCCGCGATCTTGCTATTTGGCACTTTTATTTTAATAAGCCAGTCACTTTAAACGAGCTCGAGTTCATCAATCGAGAAGCCATTGCCGCAATC
The DNA here is from genome assembly GCA_035044765.1 of Leucophenga montana. Classification (NCBI taxonomy): domain Eukaryota; kingdom Metazoa; phylum Arthropoda; class Insecta; order Diptera; family Drosophilidae; genus Leucophenga; species Leucophenga montana. Next base: position 20,310 of record JAWNNQ010000337.1, on the reverse strand, counting down.
ATTGGATAGAGTCATCAAAAATTGGCTTAAACGAATGCAGCACTGCAAACAGAGCCTAGGCGGCCATTTGAATGAGGTTCCATTCCAGATATGTTGCCATCACTGTAGCTACAAAATAAGTCAAGCATTTGATATCTCACAGCGTTGCTGTTTTATTTAATATTTTTTGATGATCGAGAAAAGCAATGAGGGAGGAAATCGGCAGTGTAATTTGAGATTTAATAAAAGCGACGCACCAATACGTACGAAACTATTTTTGTCAAGAAAATAGGAAAACCATGTAGTATATTAAATTGTTTTTGCTTTGCTCTTTTGTAACAGCAGAAAGATAACGAATAATTACGAAATTATATATGCTATTTTCACTGGTTAATGCAAAGAGTTGCGTGTGTGTTCGAGAATTTTCTGCGTATTAAAGAAATGGAAGTGCACGAATAGCTTATGTCTTATCATATTCTTGTTATCCTCCATCTCATTTTATTAGCAAACACAAATAATAAAAATATTACTTCTGATGTGGTTACAATAAGTCAGTGTGATCTTCATGGAGTTATTTATTTATAATTAATTCAGTCATATATTAAGTGTGTGAGTGTGTGATAAACTGCAGTTTTAACAAGATATAATTAAAATACATATTTTATTTTAAATGTAAATTATTTTAAATGTAAATGAAATATGAGTTTGTAGATAAAAATCTTAACAATTTTAGGATTCGTGTAATTTGTCACAACTCGCTGAACAAATGTAATGTACTGACATTAATGCTGACGACAGAGTATGTGTTAGAAGCGATATGTTAATACGGCACTATATTGCGCTACGTATATTTTCTTATGTGATCACTCAAAAGGAGTCAGAGTGCAAGGAAAACCGAAAGCAAATGCAAGCGATGAAGCAAGTTCAAAGCAAAAACGAAGCGAGATATCAGTTTCGAAACTGCTTCCTCGCTTCGCATCGGTTTTCGATTTGTTTTTATCGTTTCTGATATTCTCTAGCACTTCTTATAGTACGAAATATTATCGCTTCACGCATTGTATCGCTTCAAACGCGCACTCTGATGTCAACCTAAGTCAAAATATATTGTTTATTGTTTTTTTTTAAAGCAATTATGTGCATTTTTAAAATACTATTTTATAATGAGAGAAAAATAAACATGTCAACTCCATCCATCTAACAATCCGCTTCAGTGACGCTTTACGATTATTATTAGTGAAAAGTTGAAATGAAGATTAAATTGCGACCCAAATTTGAAACCTATTTTTCTTTGCACTCTTACCAACACCTGCACTTTCGTACTTATTCACGCAAGAAGACACTCATGGCGAAGATATTTCATAAACTTAAAAGGAAGTCAATAGTAAAGCTACTGACGCTGCTTTTAGTTGATTAGGAAATATAATTTTCATCATTTTAGATTTTTACATACTTATATGAAAGCTAAAATATACATCAATACTTTCATTCGTTAGATATTTGCTAGGATATTCTTGAATTTTCGTATAAAACAAAGTACAGCTCAAAGAAACTAGTAGTGTTATCATAGAAGCCTTAAAGCAATGCACTTTTACTGCAGAAGTGCACAAGTGAAGGGTGTTTATGGAGGTGGAACAAGTGAATAATGCACGCATTGGGTCAAGGCTTACATTGTCAGGCATAACTTCACATACTACCAAACACACATTCGCAGACATACACGCGTGAGCAGCATAAGAGAGCCATAAAGCTCACCTGTTACAAGGAACAGCACAAACATACACATACACACACACACATACACCTACATCTACATCCATAGATGATGAGGATATGTGGCTGCCATAATAATCACCGCACAAACTAATGTTCTCTCAGTGAGGCAGGCGCAACTCGGGTACACCGGTTTACTTTACAGTGCACTTTTCTACTTCTTGATGGCACCGTTGGCGTCTAGGTTGGATTGTGTCGTACGTCGGATATTCGGGGGCATCGTTGGTGCACGTAGACTTTACATAATTCAAGCGATACGCCATGCATGCTGGCTTATAAGGAACATACGTAGCACAAGTTCTGATTCTAAAGTTTTGAAACTTTTTCCATTGAAAATTGTAGCTGAAAATAGATGCTTCCATATGATTTTAATTGAAATCTGTTGCTAGATTACTAAATTGTCAGTTGGTGTGACACATTGGACACAATGGAAATGGAACTTTTGCTCAATAAAATTAGATTCTGAGACATATTCTAAAAAAAGATTTAATTAAACAAAAATTAATTATGAATTTAAGCATGCTTAAGGTAATTTTTTACATTGAGCAGTATGTAGATATTTTGTAATGTGAAGAAAGCACAATAAGAAAAATGTAGATATTGAATAAATTTGAAGACAATTTCTGCCGGTGGCGACAATACAAATTCAATCATATGCACTTTTACAATCTATGTAACCCCTTTCCTAGCCTGATTTACCAAACTAACATTAAAAAGATCAAAATCTTTGAATTTAATTGAAAAAGCATATATTGCGTACAGCGCTTAGCTATTGCCGAATGTCTCATGTTACAATACCTAACTTGTTTATCGTATATTTCGGTTGAAATTAGTCAACAGCTGTATAATTGTATGTCATACTTCAGGCAACTTTAAAGTAAACCTTGTTTATATGTATGAACAATTCAATGGTGAATAGGATAGTAGCAGGTAATACAGTATACCAACCGCTTTATGTATGTAAGAGTATATACAACATTATCAGCTTACTTGGCTATGATGCCAGAGCCTACGACGACGAGGTCGACGCAAAAGTGCTGCATTACCAGATCAACATTGCACGAGTTACATGTACTCTGCTCGCAGCTGTCTTCGTTGTAATTTGCTACTTTTCACTTCAGCGAAATCCGATGAGTTTAAAGCGGTACAAAAACATATGTCGACGTCGTACGCTACGAGAGTACGCTACGAGTATACTAGACCGACATGCTTCATGGTTTCTTGCAAATCAGCGTACGTATAATAAACTCTTACTTCACAAGCATATCTCCGAACATAGACAAGTGCTATCGTAATGCCTGTTTTTTTTTTTTTTTTTTTGCAGTACACGTGAGACCACTTCAGCAGCAGGCAACGACGACAAACATGAAACTTAAGTTTCAGATACATATGTACATGCGTACATAAATACTCAACGCTGACATGCAAATACGCATCTGATTTACCTTTGGCACTTTCTTACTTGACTTTTTACGTACTTGGTTTTGCAATTCTAGAATTCTCTTTCGCTAGAAATTAAATGAAAGATAGATAGGTAAGTTTCATTTTGGCGCAAAGTTGCTCATCATGTTCGCCGCCTGCTGCATTATCCTTTCAATAAGAAGCGCTTTGGCTGGTTGGCATTGCTGTCGGTGCAGGCAGTTTCTTGTGACTTCTCAGTTTGGTTGTTAGCAATTTTGACGAGTGGCATTGCTCTGTATTTATACAGAAGATTTTGGTTAGAAAATTCTGCAAAAAGGGTGTGGCATAATATTTTAGTCTGCTTAAAGTGAATATGACCAGAAGAAGAACTGCTTTCTGACTGCATCTTTAGCAGTCATTTCTAAGTAAGTTCATTGAGTCTTCATTGAGTCAATTATTATGTTTTTTGATCGGCAATATAATAATATTATTATAAATGTCTTAATGAACACAAACTGAAGACAACGATAGAAAACAAGTGTGTGTGTGCAATTCGCTCACGGCAGAAGTGAAACTTCAGAAAAGTAGCCTACAAGAGAAAGACAAGTGATGGCATACGTACAAACATATATAAGTAGAGTGCTTGGGCGGAAGCAAGTATTAGGCATACTCTAATACGACACCTATTATTTCGGCATAACATTATACAACACACATATACACAACCAACATTGTATACATGAGTACTTGTGTTAGCTCCTCCATAGCCTCCACACTCTAGTAAAGACAAGAGTGAGGCGACTACGAAAGCCCGAACAAAGAGGAGACGAAGATTACAGAAAACACTGTATACTTGAAATCTAACTCATTCTCTTGCAGGCTTAATCCTATTTATGACTATGTTTATCTATTCTTACTGTCGCTTTTTCCATTCACCGAATTTTCAAATCACAACGGTTCTAAAGAAGTTTCACTTCAATTACAAAGGTCTACAAATACCGGGGTCATGTCAGTTGTTGGAAGGCTGAGGGTCATTGCCGAAGTAATTTACTGCGTAGAATCCGAATCAGTGGTCAGAATTCGCCCATCACGTCAGAATTTTGAGATAATGCTAATGACGTCGAAGGGATATATTTCGTAACTCTGCGAAAAACTTTGCGAAAAAAAAAACGTTTTAAATCTCTTGAACTCTAACATTAAAGGGTAATAGTGGTACTAAATGATGTAACTGGAGAGACAGACCACAACATTATCCTAAATATCCTCAAATATCTCAAATATCAAATTACTTCGAAAATGACGCTTAGCTTTACAACAACTAAACCATGTTGACCTGTGTTATTATTATTTTCTTTGGGTAGAGCATTTAATTCGTAATATATAAAAATTATGATAATAAAACCAACTGTTAAACAATTTTTGTGTCTGCAAGATCATGACCAATTGTTATAAGGTATGACGATCTCACACTTCCGTTCCTATGTACTCACCACATTTCAGCGCCATCTATCGTCCTGCTCCAACCTACCACTCGTTTGTGTGGTCATAAGTTCAAAAATTGGTCCGATTTACGGGAGGGAAATTTCGACTTTTTTCGATTAACCATGCGAAAGAACTTTGAGCGATTTGATTTTTATAGTATTTTCACAAACTTTTTCGATGTTAGTGTAGACACCATGCAAACTAATCTATCTCATTCTCTCGAGAGTAATGAAAAATTTCACTGCTATTCTGCAGCATCTTACTTAAAGCAACCCCTGGAGTTCATATGATCCATAAATGCTTTATTAAACACGAAGACCTCTGCTTGCTTGCATTTAAGAGTCACGAAGACGCAACTTATAGGGGCTTCACATTGAAATTTCTATCATTTTCTCATCAACTAAACTGTTAATCGATAAGGTGTGAATACCCTAATAGTAAATAATTACAGTCAAAAAATATCAATTCAAAGCAATTGCTTCTAGATAAACGAAATGAGGTATTATTTAATACTATGGACGTAAAATTTCAAATAATGCTTTTTGTATAACTTCAGTAAAAGTTTATCTAATTTCAGTTTAAAAAGTTTAGCACCAAAACGCGTAGCTCTTCTTAAGCAAAAAGTTTTCATTGCAATTTCACTTTCACAATTTCCGCGCTTCAGCAACATATTTCCGAAAATTTCTAGAACTCTTTCTTTACTCAAAGTTAAAAGAGACAAACTGAAATGCTGAATTTTATGCACATCATTTCATTTTCTAAGCAGTGCAAAAATATATGTACATACTTAAAAAATCCATTTTCAAAAACAATTTTTGGCAAAAGTTTTCCAAAAAAAAAAAAAAAAGTTTGGCTTTTTTACTTAGCCAAAAAATATAAAACAAATTTTATGCTTTTGGTTAGTTTAAGAAAATGTGCGGCATGCGAAAAGTAGAGCAATTTGATCTATACAATAAAAATATAGAAGGGTGCCAGTGTGGTGGAGAGGGTGGCATTTGTGCATAAAGTTAGAATGGCTCGATGTGCACACACAGATACACAAAGTGAATACGAGCGCCATGAAGCACATTGACGCCAGCCAAATGACAAGTAAAGTGGCGTCGACGATTATCTTCAACGAAGACGGAGAAGTGCAGAACAGCAAGGAGAGCACATTGATATAAGTAGATTACTGGAGCAACTCTGTAGCAGCCTCAAATGTAATGAGTTAGTATAAGTAGAAATATTTAGCTACAGTGAATTAGAAAAATTTGTTTCCAGTAAACGAATAATTTATAATTGAAGTAATGGTTCAGTACCTCACAGAGGCAGTGTGACTACAGAAAGTCTCCATAGCAAGTTTACTAGCAAATTACTATTTTTTGATTTTACAGACAGCATGTAGACATAAGATACTTACCATCCCATAGATAATTACCACACGGACATTGACATATTAAATCGTCCTGTCGAGCTGAATTGGAACGTCAGAGTACAGAAATCTAGCGCAATGCGGCAATACGGAACTGTAAGGCTGACGTCGATAATATTTTGTGCTAATAGCAATGCTAGAAGATGTCAGAGTGAAAGCGATGCGTAATCCTATGAAACTCTGTTATAAAATAGTTCTGTTATAAATAAATGTGCGAGAACATGAAAGCAAAAGCAAAGCCAAGCGATAAATCAGTTTCGAAACATCTTTCTCGTTTCGATATTGCTTTATCGTTTGAAATCGCTTTTCCTTTCGTTTGCACTCTGACACCCTTTGAGCGATCACAGAAGAAATTACAAACATTTGTTTGCAGCGCAATATACTCATATCATATCGCTTCTAGCGCGCATTCTGACTTCTGGACAAGCGGAAGTTCGATGTGCTTTTTTAAATTTTTTTTTCTTCGGCTTACATTTCCGCATTTGCTATTCTCTTCGCTTGTGACAGTTCACGTGTTTCAGATATGTTGTACTTGAACAAAACTTTCTTACTATTTTTTCTTTCATTCTTAGTAAGGTCTGAACATGTCATTTGGAGAGGCTTCATGGCTTCGTGAATTGACAATCTTCCTATATATAATGACGGAATTCGTTTTTTCTGCTTGTTACTATAGTCTGCTCTGTTAGACGTGATCTGAAGACTATTACGATCGATCGAATACTTTTACAAAATCTTGAAATATTTGAGTTTTAGATTGCGATGCAATATTTATTATTATTATTTTTTCTTTATGTCGCTGTTACAGGCATAACGTATATGATATAGTTTTCAAGTTTTACAACAGAAACTGTGTTTTTTTTTCGATATCAGATCGAATTAGTAAACGTATTTTTTATATTAAACCTCCATACTGAGATCGATGAAAATTTTTGATACCGAAAAAACTTCATATAAAAAAACACGGTCAAACAACAATAAAAAATTTTCGTTTTGCTTTTCATCGAGTACTCAGACATCAAAAATGTTTGCTACCGAAAATACTTTATAAACTCAAAAAACAGGTGACAACGAGTGTGATCTTTTGCATTTTCGTCAGAAACTACCAAAGAAAAATCAATTTGTGTGGACTTTTCACATAATAAATATCTGATTTCCATATTTCATGTTGATTTGGAAACACTGTTTTTTGTTTGTTTGACATAGCAGTAATAATTTACAATTTCGGTAGCAAAGATTTTCATCGGTCTCAGTATTGGGATTTTGTCAATTAGAATATTTTACATATTAAGTATTTTGAAATTTTACTCATATAAATTACTTCGTAAAAGTAAAAATAATTATGTGATGTACTGTAAGAGTCCTATACATACCTATAGAAAACTGCAACACATTTTATTATACTCACAGACTTGCAAAATGAATGCCCCATAGAAAATAGACTGCACCAGTTACTTAAATGTACAAAGTTGCCGACAAGAGCACAGAAATTTGGTGATGACATACTAAATAAATGTGCATGCAACTGCCCTAAAGTATGCTGCATATTTTGCATACACATCTTAAATTGACTTTTAGGCGCCGAAGCCATGTTAATATGAACTTCCTAAGCTGAGCGTGTGCTGTAAACGTTAATTAATTTTGTTTCAACTTTTTTTTTTATTTTGTTCAATTTTAATTTCTCTAAATTCTGATCGGCTTTGAGGCCTTACGTAAATTTACAGCTTAAACGAGCGACTTGAAAATGTTTTCGCTTCGTGCGCTTTGCGTGTAAAGCAGGATTAAAGTCTTAGGTGTAATTAAAATTTACGTGGGCTTCCTTCCATTTTGTGTGGCGTGTAGAAGGATTGCAGAATGAACTTACATATTATAAAGCTTTAAGCACAAAGCGCATAACACCACAGCATACACATCGTTATGCACGTTTGATTACATAGTGGCTCTGTTGACTACAAATGCTTTCACTGTACTGTTACAATTTTTTTTTGGCCACTGTTGCCACTGTTTATTAAAAATTTCGGCTCAAAAAATGTTTCACTGTAATAATTAGAAACTTTCAGTCGAACAAGTTAGACATGACTTTTGCAGCTCATTATAAATTTTTTTCCAGCATAAAATTCTATCGGTGTGCTGTAATTAATATCAAACATGAGAAAACGTTAACTTCGGTGGAATCGATGTCCAATACTCATTACCCGGTTTTTCGGTTTTTAAATTTTTAAAGGGTTGAAATAGTGATAACTAGAAAGATGCAAAGTATGAAACATATTGTCAGGCTCTGATGAAAGCAAAATTTCGACACGCTTTACAGCTTCTAAATAGTGTACATAATTAAAAAAAAAAAAAAAAAAATGGTTGTCTGTAAACTCGGTTTACGGACGATAATTTTACGTGATAACGTCATAAGAAAACATTGATGAAAAATTGCATACTTTTATGAATTGAATTGAATTGAATTATTATCACTGAATTATCATTATTTTGTATAATGCAAAGAATTGAAAATTGCAATTTTTTCGATAAATTCACATTTATTTGCACTCGTTAATTCAAATATTTTTTACTTAAATTATACAGATTAATTACAAATAACAATGTGCTATTAACAATTTATTTCTTTTTTTTAAACTGGCGTTGGGCTAGATGAAAATACATGTAATTAAATACACAATACACTTAATTTTCATTGAATACTAAATAAATACAGTTGACTTTTTATACGCTCATTTAACTATGCGTGTGTGCATGCATATGTATAGGTACCGCGCGTCTCACTCTTAACAATACCGCCGCCTAAAGCAATAATAGCACAACAAATACGCCAATAAGGCTGGTTAACTCTAATACGCAAACAAATACGCACAGATACAGAACTATAGCTTTCACAAGCCGAACGTGCCTTGCCTGTATATCGCTTGCTCCACGCTTTTGCTTGCACGCACACAAAAGTCATGCTTCTTCGCTTTATCGAAACAAAAAAATTTTGAACGAAAATCATTTTGAAGAATCCAGATTAAGAAAATGAACACGACACAATTTATGTAGTGAGTTTAAACCAGTAACATCATCTGCATACTTTAGTGTGTGGGCAGGATTAATAGACAAAGGAAGATCAATAATATAAATGTTGAACAATATTGGACCAAAGAAGAAACAAAAATAGTTTTAGACAAACATTTGTTAAATAAAACTTCTTGTTTTGCTTTTTTCTGTGTAGCTCTTAAACCTTGGTTTCACGTACATTCAGATGGATGGACGGACAAAGTCAATTCGACGATATATCAAAATTCTAACTAAAAACTTTGAAATGCAAACAATCATGAAAAATAAGAAATCTTAACTTCGAGAATCAATCTTACTTCAGAGAATAGAAACATAAACTGTTGGCGAATTGTAAAACTGTATAGAATTTATGTTTACATTTTATGATATCGATTTATGTTGAAATGATTATTATATATTGTACCCAATAGAGAGGTTATATTAAATTCATGCCAGTATATGAAACAGCCAAAAAGAGGCGTGGCAGATTTCATTAAGTATATATTTCATTAAGTATATATGTATATCAGCAATAAAAGTCAATATTGAAATGTATGCCTGTCCATCTGACCGTCCGTACGTACGTTGTCATCTTGGATATTCGAAGGGACAAATCATTCAATATTTAGAATATGCTTATCCATAAACAGTTAAAGTGTACAAAATGAACGTACTAGAGGTAGGCCAGTATATACCTTTCTCCATTTGTATAGTTTTTGTATAAATATGTTTTTGTTTTTGATATAACTTATGTTAATGCTAATAAAATACAAGTCTATTGCCTCGTTTACATACACGCAACATTTAAGCAACTATCAATTGCAACTTTTAGTTGCGAAAAAGTATCTACAGCTGATTTGTCGAATATATTGTTTGAATTCTTTGAGTTATGCCAGCATATATAGAGTCCATACATAATGTTAGAGAGCTTCACAATCATTCTACTATAACTTGTCGTTTATTTTACGCTCCACTTACAATAATTAAATAAAATTATCAATTTATAACAATTATGCTAATTGTACTTACTTTTGCTTTATAATCGACGAAATTTCAGTGTTGTAAATCACTTTTTGCTACAATTTTAGTGTTTTTAATCAAAAACACAGAGTTGTATTCAGAAATTGTTTCGCAACATTTATAGTTGCGCGGAACTTCTACTCGAAATTCAAATGTAACTGACATTTACGTTACCTGTATGTAAACGAGGCATATGAGTCAAATAGACACCATGATAGAATGATAGCTTTCTTTCAGTTACAATTCTCTGACAAGATTTGGTTTTAAATATACATTTTGTAAAGATACTTCACAAGATTAAAAACATACACACACATTAGTTTAATGTTGGGACAATATACTTGTACCTATACAAGTATAAAAAAATATTTTAGAAATTGTATTTGTGGTTTTGAGCGGCATTAGTGTTTAAAATTTGTGTGCGCGCTTAGTTTAATTAGTTTTCAACTGTTAATACGCACACAAAACTCACTATCCGGCCTATCGTTGTAAATGTTGTGGATACATAAATTAGAGTTTTAAGCGTTGTAAATTTTCAAGTATTTAGCATAAATACTTGAGCATGTATTGCTATCGAAAGTGGAGCACCATAGCAAATAGTATTTAGATGCACAGATACTATACATATGTATATGCTAACCTACTTGTATATGTATGTATAGAGGCAATAATATGTACACGCGCGCGTAACTAAAAGCCACATTGCGACAACAACAAATGTCTCTTCTTGCCTCACACTTTCTTCTTTTTACTCTATCAATCTCGCTTTGTCACTTACCCAGTATATCCATGTATTAGTGTGGGATGGGTGTGCGTGGGCGTTTTTATAATTGAAAGATGAGCATAAGTCGTTGCATAACATTTTGGATTACAGCTGAAGCAGAAGGCAGGCAAGTACAGAATCAGACAGTCATTGAGGCGCTTGAACGTTGCCAACCGCCTGGTCTGTGACTGGAGCATGGTATGCCTTGGCACTCCAAGCGAAACAAGCTAATTTATGAAAATTGCTGTCGAAATTTTTGGTAAGCCAGCGGGTACATTAAAACGCTAGCTGTGGAGCAAAAATTTATGCAAAATCAAGACAAAAAAGTATTTTAAGCTAAGTGAAATTGTGCGCGGCAAGCGACGAAGTGTTATGGTATATGCTTAGATACTATATGTATCTATACGTGTGTACTCAAATAGTTGTCTAACTAGCTGCACAGAAAGACAGACAGACAGACAGACAGACAGACAGACAGACAGACACAGGGAGCCTGCCTAATCAACTTAAACGTATTGATAGAGCGGCGCCCAAAAGTATGCAAATATTTATATTTTCGAATACTTATAAATTATTGCTAAAACAAAGGAATGAGCGTGTGCTCGGAGGATGAGTAAAGAAATAAAAGGAGCAAAAAAAAAAAAAAAAAACAAAGCAAAATGTAGTTACAGAAAATTTTCACAAATATAAAAGGGGGAAAACATTACAAATAAAAGATAAAAAACTGCGTTCTAAGCAAAAATCAGTTAACGAAGCAGTAGCAGCAGCCGGAGGGAGAACGAAAGCAGCTAAAGTAGCAGACAGACAGACAACCAGACAGTGAGCAACCAAGCAGCGAGTTGTCTTTAATCATTGGGGTACAATTTACAAGATTACTCGTTTTTCACGCACAAAAAAAAAAAAACAGAACAACAACAACAAGACAAAGAGCTGTACCCGACTACGTGATACACTGTAGGTACATACTATACATATGTATCTAGTCTAAGATATTTTCATAGCGGCTAAATTTTATTGTGATCCAAGATTTACGTAATATTCCAACTATTGAAAATTTGTTGTTTTTACCTTAGGTAAGTAAGAAACAGTTTTTTTTTTTTACCATAACTTGATAATGTAGAAGGTTAATGACAAGGTTAATGACAAATATGTAAGTTTTGAAGCATTCTTTGTAGTTACCGAGTTCTAGATACTTATATGAGCAGCCAGAATCAAGCGCTCAACAATATACACATGTACAGGGTGCACCAGCCATTTTTTAGCAGATTTCGACAAATGAGCACGATTCTAAAAAATGTAATTCAATACTATTTTATTTATGAGCCAATACACACCGAAATAATGCACTGAAATTGTAGCGCATTCATTCGGTGGAAACAATCATTCAATTGTGAAAACTGTGCGTGCTTATCGCAAAGAAATCTGTGTGCCTTCGGACAACACAATTCGTAGTTTGTCGAAGAATTTCGTTTAGTAAGTGTCTGTAGCAATTCGCCAGCGTCCCATTCGACCGTGTCCGCAACGCTCCAATGAAGTGGTTGAAACGGTAAGATAGAGTGTGCCGATTATCCAAATGTGTCTTTTCATATCAAGAGTTAAACGCTCTCCTGGTGGAGTCAATAACACAAAACTGTCGAATTTGGAGAGCAGAGAACGCAGACGTTATTCACGATGAGAAACCATCATCGGACCAATTTTCTTTAAAGTTGGAGAGACTGTCGACGTAGCGCGCTATCGTTGGATGTTGGCACACTTTGTGTGAATTTATCGAATTGGGCTGAAAAATTGATGATTTACCCACAGTTGAAATACCGTAGATTTATATGGCGCACCCATTACATATAAGTAGGGTATAAATGCAGAAACAGCAGTAGGCGTATTGAACGCTGCTACCAACTCAAGGACAAATGACAGCGGCAGCCATGTTTAGTAAAAGATGGCAAAAGAAGAATGTCAAATAAGCGAACAAACAAAAACAACAACAATGCGTAACGATACTGTCAACAAAAATAAAAGTGGCTAAAACGGCAACGTGGCTTATAAAACAACAACAAGCTCGAAAGTAAAAGTACAGTAAAATATGCCAAAGAAGTACACAAACGTCTACTCGCCGATTCAATGCGTTTTAAAATTGGTGCTGAGACTGTAGCTGCCTCTGCTGTGCCACGATGTTGTTGACGATGATGATGCTGACAAGCAAAGACTACGACAACAAATTTTATCATTAAAGATTCTGTTTCCAAGTATTTCATAGTATCTCGTTTTTGCATAAATATGCCAAGGGGACAAATATATAGATACATAGCGACTTACACATACAATCCGCCCGACTATTCGCGCATCATGACTTCGTTTTTCATATTCTGTTGAGAAGTGAAGAAATTTTGCACGCAGCAAAAAAGATTGAATTCTTTGCTAAAGATTTTTGGCGCTGATTTATCAAGCACCTGCACCCAACTCCCTACGACATTATTGCCGTTCCGAAGTACCGCGAAAGACAAATTTATGCCAAGATGCCGAAAAAAAAGAAAATATACAAAACATTGAAAATGTAATGGAAACTTCATTATGATTTTTTTCTTTGGGGTAATGCGAGCATACTGATTACATTTTTCAAATTATAAAAATGAAAAGAGTATACAATCGATTTTTCGAGTTCTGGGGAGATTTTTAAGGTGGGCACGACCCTGCCATTGCTCCACCAAGCTACACGCATGATCATAAGACGTGGTATTAAAAAAAAAAGAAAAAAAATATACCAGTTACTAACTGCACTTTTGTTAGTCCCCACATGAAGTATAATTTAATTCGGTTAAATCAATGATATAACACCCTTCATATGCGCTGCTAATGAAAGCATCCTTTTGTTGTGTGAACATATAATTTAGTCTGGTGCCTCAGGTTTCTAGGTTACTAAATTAACTGCGTTCCGATGGTAAGCCGGATGGGCGGACGTAGAGCCAGAAGACAAGGAGAGCTGATCCAAAATATATATTAATATTATATATATTATAATACTATTTAATGCGGTCTACAACTCTTCTTTATAGTTAACCAACACAATATCCTTCTGTCATATACTTGTATCATAGAAAGGTGTAGGGTATTGTACTCACAGATTGCATTGATGCTGTATGTGGTTTGTTTTGCGGGCGGGCATTGTAATCAGTTTATTTTAAGTCGTCGCATAATGACAAGCACCGGAGGTTGGTTGGGAAAGCGCATATTTTCTAAATGAAATTCATTTTGTGTAATACCGTCTTAGTCTTATTTCTTTAGTTTTAAATTTTCTTGAGGAAAATCTTCTGGGGAGTTGTACATACAATTTAAAACTTGTCACATTTTATCGAAGTAAAAATAAAATGAAATGAAAAATGAAAACACTAAGCAAATTGTTAAGTGGAAAAGTTTGTTGCTTAACTCAGTTAACCTGCGATGTGAACGTGGCCGCAAAGTTATAAGCCGATTATAAAATAGCTAAAGAGAGCAGAGATTCATAATGGATAAAAATGGATGCGTATAAATATGTAGACATAAACAATAAATATATAAATATTTTATGTTTTTGTTGCACTCAATTATTCTAATGAGCGCACTAAAAGATATACTTGCAGCTTTATATGGATCTCTAAATTAATATGCAATCCGATTTTTTTGTGACGCTCAAAATTTATAATCTATTTTAACAAAAACAAGTATAGCCATTCGAAAGGTATTCATTTGCAATCTATATTTTATCAAAATTGGTTAAATATGTTGGCCGTAACAGGCTTAAACAATCGTCACTCACACAACAAATCAAACACACATAGGTTTTACATGATAGAAGTATTTTACATTGTTTGTGCTATTAGTTTGAAGAGTGTCTCTCTGTTTGTAGTTGCAATGAAGATTGGCGATTAATATACAATTTTATTACTAGACTGCGGTCTATTGAGTCGAACGTTTGCCATAAATTCCAGTATTCTTAAATGCTCGTATGTAAATTATATAAAATAAACGCAAATACCTACATATAAATATAAATGAAATAGTGAAATGAATTCAAAACCAAATTTGAACTAAAAACATTTACTAAAAATTACAATTGTCAAAATATTTTGTTTCAATTAATTAGGCTCTTAATATAATTATAACAACTAACATAAATTTAAATGTATGCATATCATTTACCACAATATTGTTTTATTTTTCATTGAAAATGCAGATTAAAAGAGGGGTTTTAAATAGGGGCTACCCCAAAAAGTGGGCTGTACACGCGCTGCAGTAGGTGTATAAGATACCGCCACATTCAAGTTGATATTGACGTTTTCCATACAAATCCATAAACGGGAGTTGTGGCTTTATATGAGACTATCTAAAAAAGTGGGCGGGACACGACCATTTGTCTATGTATATGAAGCGGTTGTCCACTAAAATCCAGCTATTCAAATTTCAAGATAATATTGATTTAAATGAAGAATTTTTTTCATTAAAAAACACAAAAGTGCACTGTGGGTTTGTATGGCAGCTACCCCAAAAAGTGGGCGCAACACGTCCATTAGTCTACGTATGCTAAGCGGCTGTCTATAAAAAGGCACTATATCGCATTTCAACCTAATTTTGACTTTAAAGAAAGAAGTTTTTATTACAAAAACACAAAATTGCACGGTGGGTTTGTATGGGGCGGCATTCCAAAAAAAAGCGAACATATTGCATTTCAACCTAATATTGACTTTAATAAAGAAGCTTTCATATAAAAAGTCAAAAGTGGGCAGCAGGTTTCTTTGGGGGCTACCCCAGACAGTATGCGTAGCGGGTCAATATTGATACTTTATTAAACTGCAATAAAAATAAGTGTCTGTGCAAAATTTCAACTGGATAGAATAAAAATTGGTCCCCAAAAAATGCGCAACAACATACAGACAGATGTACATGGTTAGATCGTCTCGTCGAGCTGCTCAAGAATATATATACTTTATGGGATCATGGTTAGATCGTTTAATGCGTTACAAACTTTCAGACAAACTGATCACACTCTGTGTGAATGGTATAAAAAAAAAACAATAAATAAATAATTTCAAATTTCAAAATAGTTACAAGTCCAGATTCTGCAATTAAATAAAAAAAAACTGTGTCAAATGTATTTTATTACAAATTTTGTAAAAAAAAAATACATTTCTACATTGCATTTTGACCATGGCCATCAATGAACAGTGCTATTGGGTTATGAAATTGAATTGTTTGACAGTCAAAGCAAATAAAAAATGTCATAGTTATTCAATGTTGACATACCGACCGAAGGTCTAGACGGCGTACACTGTAAATTGTAACTAGAAATCAGTAAGGTGGTTCCTTAGGACAGCGTTAAATATATATAATATTGAGTATGCCGCGAATAATTGTAGGAGTAACTACCAAACTTTTACGTTTGTAGATTCCACAAAACAGTTGAAACAGGTGAACACTGAAATAATTTTATGAGGTCATAAAATAACTGAATAAATTTAATTGCATTTAATTTGAATAATTAACTATTACTCGCATAGAGCGTGCATACTTAATAGTTTTATTAAACGTGGATGGTCGAGCATCACTCAATTGTATTATGTATACTTGTTTCATGTACATGTAGTTCTAACTTATTATAAATAATAAATGATAAAATATACGAATATATACATGTGTTAATTGTAACGCATTACTCTGTATATATATAAGAAAAAACGAATTTTTATACCCTGTATCTATAAGGCAACATGGTTTATATAGTTTGTACAAGTGAACGCAACAGCCATGAAGTAAATATATTCTTAAACAGCACTGGGAACTGAATCGAAGAGTCATGTTAATCAGTTTGTCTGTTTGAATATCGAGATTTTAGGAACTATAAGAGATAGAGATTTCAAGTTTGGATATTTCGATTCTCCTACTCTCTCTTTAGATCATTGGCTGATCCAGGTCGAAGCTGGAAAACGTCCCTCCTAATAACATTATTGTTCGGTACAAAAGAATTTGTTTGTTTGCATTTTCGTAAAATAATAGGACGAACAATAAATTAAATTTTGTTGCGCATAAAATTATTGGAAAAAATTAGAATTGTTAGGCAACACGCTAGACAGTTGAGAATGTTAACTAATACTAATGTACAATTTAACTACTATCAATATTTTTAATTGGATTCATATTTTGTATGTAGTTGAACAATTTAAAAACAATCTTTATTTTAACATTGAAAATTGCTACAATTCAAACATGTTCGATACAACAAAATAAATACAAAATGTTTTTGTATGGAAGATATACCTTCTAGTGGATAAATTTCTATCATTTTTGAACATATGTTGCTTCTGGTTATAATAACTCTCCATACCAACTTTCAAACCATATTTCAACGATTGAGGGAATAGGGCGGACAGGAACGCTCAGGCAGATAGATAGATTTTTGTGGTAGCCTCCTAACAAACTCACTGCCCACTTTTGACTTTTTGTATGAAAAACATTTTTATTGTAGCCAAAATTAACTTAATAATTGATATGGTAACTTTTAGTGGACGGATGCTTGACATATATGTACATTAATGGATGGAACCCGCCCACTGTTTCACTTTTTGTATGTAAACTTTTGCTTTGGACCAAAATCGAAAAGCCTCTATACCGGAATTTAGACAAATATCTAAAAAATTGCTAAAAAAAAAATAAAATGCATAGCAATACAAAGACGGACGGTCAAGAATATATATACTTTATAAGAAAAACGATGTGTCTTTTAGTGCGTTACAAACTTTCTGACAAACTGATAATACCATTTCACACTATGTGTGAATGGTATATAAATACGAAGAAGTCTTTCAGTGGCAGTGTAGAAGTAGAAGCCTATAGGTGCTATAGCCTACATAATCTTATATACTTATACTCGTATGCTACATTTCTTATTTGGCAAAAACATGCAATGCAGCTCGGTTTATTCTACAAAATAAAACGTTTTAATGCACAGAAATCATGCTAGATTTATCAGTTTATTTGTATTTACATTTAAGTATTATTATATAGTTTGTGGTATTAGAGTCAATTTGTTTAAAAATTAAGTGCTAGCAAGCCGACTGTGCCTTGATGTGTGCTACTTTGCATGTTTTGTGTTTAGCATGTGATATAAGAAAATAATAAAAAACATTGACTTCGGTGAAACTGATGCTTTAATACGCTGCACAGGATCTAGTAACAGTTCAGTTTAGTTGAGCCTACCTCAAAAGAGAATTTATGCATCTGCATTAGAAATCGTGTATCTTATAATGGTCTATGCTTGCTGTTTATGCTATAGAGGCCAAATATATACATTCATTTAAGGTATTTTATGAGAATTAAATAAGTACAGCGATACCAACGTAATGTTTCTTTTTGCTAGAATAATAAAGAAGTCGAAATGTTAAAACTAACATTTCATAAATGGATGGTATGTTTGTATGGCGCAAGGTTGTAGCCGAGATTTTGTCTGTAGTACTGGTTTACAGAATTTTTTTAATTTCCTTTCTTTTTATATTTAAATATGATATTTTATTTTATGGCTGTAAAAGTACATATTACTTAGAGTAGCACGGAATCTGTTTCTTATTGAGGGACGGGTCTCTTGCATAACGCAAAATGTTTTATGCCGGAAGAATGACATAGAATGAACTCTCTAGAAGCCTTTTTCTAGCAGCATCCGTGAAGAGTATATAGTCGCACTATCATCAGTGCATACAGTTACGGTGCGGGCATATACGTGTGGAGTGTTACATATTGGTCGTGCTGTCTAACTGATCGACCTACGCCCATTAATACCTGTATTAATACCTATATTAATAGCACAGTGCTACAAAACAAACTAAAAATTCGATGATTTTAATGTGAGCTAAAGTACTTTATATGTCCACGGTATGTATAACACCAGCAAACTTTAAAGTTATTGGCGAAAAACTGCTTCATCCGAAAAGACACTTCATCCAAATATTATCAAATAACTTTTATAAAGTTTTCCCAGTTGTCTAAATTCGACCTTTTGTTTTAAAAGTACCCAATAAAAAAACAATAAATGGAATGGCACAGAAAACGCTTTCGCCTGTTAATAAACGTTGTCCAGCCATAACCCCAAGGAGACGAACACATTCGTGTTTTCAAATGCATACCATCCGAAGAATGCCGAAGTAGGCTGCTTGATGCCACAGAAAAGCAAACATTTGAATTGTTGTAGTTTCGTTTCATTGGTACAAAAATATCACGCGGTGCAAATCAGACACATACAGTTACAATTTTGGTGCTCTCCCTTTGGACACCCCAATAAGGCACTAAGCGATTAATTAATGCGCAATTAAGCAATTAATTAATGCAAAGCTACGAAATAATTTTAGTTTTCTTTTTATATCTAAGCTTTCGCTTCTTCTTTCTGTTGAGGGTGCCTCAACAGTTTCGAGCATGTGAATTGACATTTAGAGGACGACAGAGATAGACAATACTTTTCTCCCTATTCTTCTAACTGAAAGCAAAGCAACCGAACAAATCTAAAAAGAATACGCTACATTATTATATTAGTCTACCATGAGCTAAACGCTAAAGAACATAGACAAAATATAAGTAAGGAAATGGATAAACCAAATTCCTCTTTTTCATTATTTGTATACAACGGCGCCAAAACAAAATAAAACAACAGTTTCTGTTAATATGGCGTCACTCACTTTGAATTGCTGTCATTTTATTTGGCAAATTGAGTGAGCTGAGGGAGGGAGAGAGCTCAGGTGTTTGTGATTGGTCGA
This sequence comes from Leucophenga montana, assembly GCA_035044765.1. Classification (NCBI taxonomy): domain Eukaryota; kingdom Metazoa; phylum Arthropoda; class Insecta; order Diptera; family Drosophilidae; genus Leucophenga; species Leucophenga montana. Next base: position 677 of record JAWNNQ010000337.1, on the reverse strand, counting down.
GGGCATTAACTGGTTTTTACCTACCATAGACTTTTTTGAGATATTTTAGGTTATGTACCCGGGTATGTAACCTCAAATATCTAAAAATCTTGACGTGATGGACCAATGCTAACCCCGGATTCAGATTCTATGCAGCAAATTACTTCGGAAATGACTCTCAGCTTTTCAACAACTAAACCATGTTGACCTGTGTAATGTATGCAGAATACAATGTGTCTTTTAATGCGTTACAAAATTTCTAAGAAACTGATAATACCATTTTACACTTTGTATGAATGGTATAAAAGGAAAGAAAATAGTTTGCAACTTTAGCTAACAATACAATTTTTGTTTTCGGTTGTTTCGTATTCTTACACAACGGAAATTCAACATGACTTTTGATATACCCTATACAGATTGTATCAAACAAAAAAACAAAAAAAGAAAAGAAAAACAACAGTTTTCCGAAAAGTTTGTAACACACAGCAGAAGACTTATGATAATGTAGTTCGTACTCGGTCATTAGACCGGATATCTGCTCCACCCAATGCGCTATTGTTCCTTTAAACTTTTATTTATAAAATTTTTGTTTTTATTTCAAATCGACATACTAACATGCTGAGCGCCCAAATTGTACATATCAATTTATAGGTTATCAGAGCTACGGCGTAACTGAAAACTGAAACTTCGCTCATGCA
>JAWNNQ010000336.1:0-10683 GCA_035044765.1 Leucophenga montana | reverse complement strand
CCAGAAATAGCTATCAATGTCTCTTTTATTGTAGCGGAAGTCACTGCCAGCCGGGAAGCAACATTTTACATTAAATCGTCTAGGTTAGGGGAAATCAAGTCCAGACTGTAAAGCAGCCATAAATACGCTGGACTGCTGTCTAAATCGGTCAAGAACCATCACTGAGTGCTGCAAATCCCAATATGATGTATCCGCCTCATGACACAGCAATATTGAGGCTACGATAGAACGATCCATTTCCGACAGGAAAGGAGTCGTCGAAATGTACGAGGTGGGCTAATTGTGAGCAGGCCCCTTAATGAAGGGTTTGTGCGCTACGTATGGTTCAGCATCCTGAACATTACCAGATGCATTGTAGTGCCTTCCTACGTGCAGCCATGACCCTTAAACGGTTGTAATGCCAAAACTGGCTGTTAGTAAGTATCTCAAAACTCATTCTCTATATTTTATATTACACCACGATAAAGAAACAAAAAAAGGGTTTCTGCAGAGAATGTAACAGGTTATGTTTCTAAAAAATTGGGTTTTCTTTGATTCAAATAAACAGAAATGCAGAAAAAGCAGTTTTATGACTTGAAGGTTATTATAAGCAAGAGTTTTGTTCTAGTTTACGCGCTGATGGTTGTTTTTACACACTGTACCCACAGACTGTACTAATTTTGTGCAAATGTATGTAGCAGGCAGTATCAGGCGTGGTAGACCTCATAAAGTACATATGTATATTACAGATCAATATCAAAAGCTGAGTCGATATAGACATGTCCGCATGTCCGTATGTCCGTCTGTCCGCCTGACCAACTGTTTCAGCAACGAGATCTTCGAGCATATAAGAGATAGAGTCTTCAAGTTTTGATTATTAGCGATTCCAGTGATCACTGGGATGAAGCCGCTTCAGTCTTCTACGGAAAGATTTCATTTTTAACGCCTCAGTTAAGTGATTAGCGTGCGCGTTAATGCGCTATTGTGTCGATTGATTTACTACCTAAGAGTGTCCCAGAGTGGCAATCCGTAAGTCTAAGAAGGAGCAACAATTGATTGGTAAACAGTCATTTTATAACTTAAACTCAGCTTTCTCGACAATCTCATCAGCCAGTTCAGCTTTCGCAGTTTAAATACACAGACAGAGCAGGCTGTTCGAATAATTCCCGCTCCAGAACGCAAAAGTGAACATCTAAAAAGACAACAAAACTCCCGAGGACATGCTGAACGACTGGACGAATGGACTTCATCTAAAGTATCTTCAAGTTTGAAGATTTCGACTATCCTATTCTCTCCTCAGATAATGTATAAAAAATTAACGTGCTGAGCACACTTTAAGGAGTAGGCCGCATACAAATCTGTCTCCCATTTATAAGATCTTCATTAATGTTAGATTTAGAAATGTTAATTATAACTTTTTTTTCGTTAATATTTTTGGAAATACTCGTATAATTTTTTTTGAAGTGTTCGCTAGTCGCCAATAGGCAACTGGGCAATTATCCATTCAGCTGGCCAGCCAAACTGCTGCGCATTGGCTACGACGGAAAGCGAGCAAATGTCATTTCCAGTTTGGCTTCATGCTGCATGAGTGCAGCAGGAGACTTTGATTGTCTTTAGTTTGAATTCAGTTTTTCTCTGTTCAGAATTGACTTGCTATATTACTTCTCATTCGACTACCTACACACTCACACACACTCACATACAAACATTCACTAAAACGCTTTCAGCGCTGTTTAGCACACGCTAGGTTGTCCTTTCTGGTCATTCTGGCTGGCTGTGTCCGAAGTTAAGGTTTTTATTTTATTTTATTTTTTTATATATTTTTTTTTGCTTTTTTATATGGCCCAAATGTCGCTTGTTAGTTTAAACTGATTTGCTCGGCACTGATTTGAATCGCGCCGCAAAACAAGCCTCCTGCGCCGCTCACCAACTCAATGGATCCTTTTGCTATACGCCTAATAGAGTATACAGATACATACCATGTGAGCATACATGTATGCAGATATCTTTATCTACTTTACTGCATGTCTCCAAATCTTCATGGATTCGACTGAGTGTATGTGTGTGTGTGTGTGTGTGTCCACATCGTTGTCCTGCAGCGCCATCGGCACGTCGGCTGCTCGTACATTTGCTAAATTTTTTTCCCTTGCTCTCTGCAACTGGAACAGCATTTTTTTTTATACGTTCGTCCGACTGTCCATCCGTCCGTCGTTTGGTCGCTTGTTCGTTCCGTGATTTTATCGTCATTTTTATCGTTTGCCATTGCCTTCAGCCGCTGCCAACCGCATTCACCTACTGTTTCTCTCTCGCTTACGCTTGCTGCTTTAGTTCGGCAATTTTTCTAATCTCTTTATTTTGTTTAAGCGCATGAATATTTCCATGTGTCTGTGTGTGTGTGTGTGTACATCTGAGTATGTATGTGTGTATGTCCTTTAAAAGTTAAAAATTTACTACAAAATAATTTCCATTTATTGTTTTTCGTTGTCGCCTTTTTTGTGCATTATTCTGCATGCATTGGTAGATTGGTTTTAATACCCTGCAAAAATCCACATAGATATGTAAGTGATGAGGCGTTTTAGTTTGTAGTTGAACGTGTTTCGAAGATATCGGGGACTTTATAATACATAACACATCGCAGCATGTTCCTATACTCCCTAATCGTATGATTCCATTTTAGTTGTTCCGGTTTCGTACGAGTTGCCCACTATTTTCAATGCGAAAGTTTCATTTCCAAAATGAAACAAAATGAAACAAAATAAAATGAAACAAAATGAAAAGAAACCGAACGGAACAGCTGCACTGGGTGAACAATGAAAACAGAGCAGCAAAAAGGCGTATGCTTGAGGCAGTTGAGGTGTTAAACCTATGTTAGAAACGAAGCTCAAAACTTGTATCAAGAGCTCAAATGTCTATCCGAAGGATTTAAGCCCAGCGTCTCCTTCTGCAATAACGGAAATGCTAGGATCACAAGAATCACTGAGATTATGGAGAAGTTACTTTTCTAAACTACTTGCATGCATTAAAGGAAACAATGCCGCCGATAGAGAAGTATTTCTAGAAACAGCGTCTTTCTGACTGTTCAAGAGAAAATTGCTTGGTAGGATTTTTAGATCTATTAGAGTTGGCGATGAAAACCACGGGAACTATATATGAGCAACAAATGTGGAGGAAATGGCATCTAATATGGATCCACCTACTGCAGTCAAAGTGAGAAATCTTTCACCTGACTCACTACACCCTACCTTTTTTTTAGATTAAAAAATCCAATATTTCGAAAATCAAAAAAAAAAAAAAAATCCAATCAAAAGTCGATTTGTTGTTAATTTTCTATTATCAAAAGTTAGTTTTAGACATTTTTTATCGACTAAACCTTTCAGCTATGCTACAACGAGAATTATTATCACTTGTATGGAGCCAACAAAAATCCAGTTTACTTTACCCCACCGCACCCTACATATTTAAGTGTATAAGCCATACAGGCAAAGTGAGTCTGAAAATTTTTTGGGAAAGTGAGAACGGAAACAGGGCAGATAGACTTGGAAATATATGCACCCGAGTGCATTTAAATCAATTTTAGCTTCGGTACCGCATTTAAGAACATCTTTTCTAGCTTCGACAAATGTAAAAATTATCATCTTTCGGGTAAATGGAGTTACATAACAGTTACAGTTACTGAAGATAATATCGATTGAATTCGATGGAATTCAAAGCAAATCAATCATCATCGATCAAATCGACTAAAATGAAATTGTTCGATTTCGTTGCGATTTAAAATCGTAGAAATATTATAAAAACTGTAACAGCGCAGTTAGATCTTCACAAAGTGTGTTTTAATACACATTTTTGCCAATCACATGAACAAATGAAAATTCGAGCATCAGCTGTTTGGGTTCGTTGTATTGCTATGCTAAAGTGCGACCAGAACTCCACTCAACATTCCAGCCTTTTTGATTATTTCCGGGTTTCACTTCCCGGTAAAACTTTAGAAAGCTGAATTCGTTATCAATTTTTTGAGTATTAGTTAAATTCATTGATTAAAATCGTAGAAGCTTACCGAAAGTGAAAAGCGAACCAAAGTCATAGCGAAAGTGAAAACTGCAAAATGTCTGCGTATGAAAAAGTGTGTTGTGATTTTATGTAGAGTTCAGAGCATGGAATTGGAACTGCAGGGTACAATCTAGCCGAACACCGTTACTATAACATTCTTTTTTTATATACATATATTATACTCAGGTCCTTTTATATTGTCAGGCCTTTTGTTATGATCGCACTTTGTTATAGCAAGTGTTCCATAGAGATACAGAGAGAAAGAGAAAGATAGCAAATTCGTTAGAATAGCAAGAGCTAGCTAGATATTAACACATGTCGTTAAGTTCATTTATGCATTTATTCATTGCGAAACGAAACTCTATATAGTTGCTATAGCTGTGAAAAGCTTTGTTTGTTTCTCAAGTATCACATACATATATACATTGAATATATATATATATATATATATATATATATATATATATATATATATATATATATATATATATATATATATATATATATATATATATATATATATATATATATATATATATATATATATATATATATATATATATATATATATATATATATATATATATATATATATGTATGTATGTATGTATGTATGTATGTATGTATGTATGTATGTATGTATGTATGTAGAGAGAGAGAGAGAGAGAGAGAGAGAGAGAGAGAGAGAGAGAGAGAGAGAGAGAGAGAGAGAGAGAGAGAGAGAGAGAGAGAGAGAGAGAGAGAGAGAGAAACTAACACGCTTATCTCTCGCTATCTTCCTGCGAACACAAGCGGATGCTTGAATTCTCTATCGGTTTAGCTGCATAGAATTATATTTGCACCCTAATACTGACATCTGCGACAATGGGAAACAGACAATTCGTTTACACTTGAAAAAATTTACAAAACTTTGCTATGCGAATTAGAAGAAACTAAACTTCAATACCATAATTATGGTTTTATTCTTGTATCTTGTTGTTTATTCAAACTGTGTGTGAGTGTTCTTTCTCAAGATGTTTTTAAATAAACCACCACAGTAGTTTGTATCAGTGTTAATAGCTGCTTTGGGCTTACACCATACTTCTATAGATTCGTCGCTCGTTAATCTTCCTCACAAGATGAACAATATGAACTACAGTGGCATGACCAGTAGTTCTTTCAGGGAGAGCCTGTACCACAGTTTCCACAGGTGTTTCTCCACTGATACATTCGTCGTTAGTTAATATTGGCCCTATTGATCTTCCGGATGAAATCCGGGAGCATTTTTCTTTTCAAAATTAGTCATGTTTTAAAAAGAATACAATTAATTTTAAACGAAAACAACAGCCGAAATGCGACTTTGGTAAGAATATGCTAGATTTTAGTACTCTAATCGATCTACTGAAGGAAGATGTCCAAAAATTTGAAGTTCAATAACATTATTTCTGTGATTATATTTTCCTGCTCATCCGATTTCTGATAAGAAAATTAGTAGCTATTGATATGGTTTTCGAGTCAAAACACTATTTACATAACACTGAAACCACTGGGAGAAGTCGTCTGATGGGATGTTGTCCGCTCCATTTTTTATAGTTAGGTCTTTCCATATACTATATACAGCTATATCCAATCGGTCCGAACGATTCAAAGCGGATACATATACTAAGAAACTGATATAGATTCGTCGCTCGTTGATCTTCCTTACAAGATGAACAATATGAACTACAGTGGCATGACCAGTAATTCTTTCAGGGAGAGCCTGTACCACAGTTTTCACAGGTTTTTCTTAACTGATACATTCGTCCATAAAATGTTCTATATTAATATGTCAACGATGGATCATCGAATCAAAACTCGTGTTGAGTTGATTTGATAATTTAACATTCAAATTCATAATCGATCGTCGAATAAATAGTAGAGTCGAGGTAAATCGATTCGAACAGTTCATATTTCATAATATCGATTTGATAATATCGTATGAAATATCGATATATACGATAATATTGTTAAAATCGAACAGGGATAATAATCGGAACAACTGAGACGAAATTGACGATAAACCTTTTCAAGTGCGTAAAATTTAGAGCCATATACCTTAGTTGTATAGTCTCCGAGCTTTGAAGCACTAAAGTAGAAAGTAAAACAAGTAGGAATGAAGCAGTCGTGTGTTCACGTCTACGAAATGCACTGCACGCTTACTAATGTAGACCTATGCAGATGGGCGTTGTGGGCATTGCATCTACAACATATCTGCGTATGGTCAAGGAGAATCTATATGCTCACACACACACAAGTTTGAAATCTTTAGCTTTTATATTTCTTGTGAAATGTTGTTTTATACATCCACACGGACGGACGGACATAGCTAAATCGATTGAGTTTCCGATGCTTATAAATAATATATATATACTTTATGAAGTCTACCACGCCTCCTTCTGCCTTTGTCCCTTTGTGTACAGCATATAAAAAGCTGTTAAAAAAATATGAGAAAAATAATTAAAACGACGTGAACTGGCCACTGAGACTGTGCGGTTTGACTCTATCCGATTTTTTCTTGTGATAATTTCTTAAGTCACAGATCTATACGAGTCAGCCGGGTAACGATCGGTTCCCTCAAAGTCAATATAAGCCGTGTTATCGCTCAAATGGGAACTCTCGGATGGGCGAGACAAAGCGAGGCCATTTCAAGAACGCTATATTCCATATATATTTGCATTGCTAAGGCTTTCAAATAGAACAAATGAATCGTTGATATCTCACACACAACTTATTTTATTCAGTTTTAACATATATCCGTCCCTATTGAATAACTCTATAGATACAACGGTAGGAATATGTACTGAAAGTGCAGGCCATACAAAATTTGTTTATATTGCAGAAAGATTGAAAGTCGATTTCCTTTCTATTTTCTTACCAAAGTTGCCTACTACATTTTATACAAAAGATTTGGACTGTGTGTGCTCTAGAAGCTATAAGAACAAAGCAAAAATCAAAAAACCAAATCGAGAAAGCAGTTTAGAAACTGCTTTTTCGCAATGCTCTTGCTTTGCTCCCGCTGTATCGCTGGCTTCGTGTTTAAGAAAATAAAAGCAGTGATTTGCAGCGCGATATAGCACCGGATTATCGTAACGCTTCGGACGCGCATCGAATTTTCTCAGTGTATTTAAATGTATAAGTAAAATACGGCAGCGTGCCGAGCATATTTTTGTGTTGCATGTTTTTGGGCAACAATTAAAACGATTAAAATGCAAAATAGTTATTCAACGTTCTCAGTGTCTCTTTCTCTCTCGTTCACTCTCATATATAAGGCTGCTTAAATGCCACTACGCTATCTCGTTTTAACTCTTGCCAGCTTGAAACATTGTCATCAGAGCATCAACGTTAGCCAAATGAGATAGCCAGGCAGGCCAGTTAGTTGGACTTATGAAAGACTGCAAGGCAGTTGGCCTTAGTTGCAGTTAAAAGCTATAATACGCCTAACGCAAGCACATCCTTTCGTACATACGTTCGTTGCTACGAGTACATGTATATCCTTTTTGTTTGTTTGTTCGTTCATTTGTTCGATGGTCAGTCAGTCAGTCAGTTCGTCATATGGGCATAATGCAAAAGCAAAATGTCCGCCTCATACCCTAATATCTATTAGTATCTATCTATGATGTTGCGCTGCATTTAGTTAGTTAGATTGTTAGTTAGTTAGTCGCTTCATCTCACTCTCTCTCTCTCTCTCTCTCCCTATTTCTCTAACTATCTTGCTCACTCGCTCGCTCTTTCGATCTCATAGTTATTTATGTCAAGTGTACTTTTGGGTAATTCAACATTTAATCAGTTCGTTTAATTTGTGCCAAATCGGTTTTTGTTTGTTTAACTGCCACACTGCCGTATTTGGAATTGGAATAGAAATACTAAGTATATATATGTATGTAGATGCATAAAAATATATTTATGCACTATATACAGGCTGTCCTTTTTAGAGTTTAAACTTTCAATTTATGACCAGATCTGGCAACGCCATTCTCACTTGTGCTCAGTCGTGTTTGCCATTTTATTACGAATAGATTAACGCCAGAACAAAGCTTGCAAGCTGTGCAAATTTATTTCGATTCCAGTCAATTTTTCGGTCGACATAATCGTTGATCCGAGAGACTAAATCGATTTACCAAGGTTAATTTTTGGACCACGTATACTTTTAATGATACATATCTAATTGCTGCTATAGAGCGTAATATTGAGAAGGATCCAAATGAAATGATTCGCCTTCGCGCGTAGCAATTGGAGCTGTGTGCATCCACTCTATGAAAAATTTTAAGTAAAGATCCTACAGCCTACTACCTTATAAGACTCAGCTGGTGCGAGAATGACCATCGTTTAATCGACTGAAAATCAACTGGAAGTCAATCCACTGTTGCCTTGTTTGGAGTGACGAAGACATATACGATACAACGAGAATCGAGATTCTCGTTGTATCCACAAAAAACCACTGTTTGGTGCACTTTATGACATTCTTTCTTTCTTTAAGACATTCCAAATATAGTTTTGAAATTCTTGTATTTATTCGAAATTCTAAGAACAAATCTGTGCTCAAGTCAAGTACAATAAAATCAGAAAATGGAAAAAGTCCTTTTTGACTTGAAGTAACTAGAAAATTATTTAATCAATCTCTGAAAGGAAATAAAAATCCTTAGAGCAAAATCAAATTTACTCTCTCAGCTGCTGCAATTTTTCTTCGCACCGACTTCAGCGAAGAACATTTTAAATAAACCGTTTAAGTACAACAATATCAAATTATAGAGTTCTAAAAACAGAACAACAAAAGAAACAACACAAGAAACAAATCCAGCATATCTTTTCTTAACATCAAGTAGAACTTGAACAGGCATTAAGAAGAATTTAAGAATTTCAGCTTAGTTCTTGAACTAAGAATTTGTACCTCTTTTAAATCCGTACTTACTATACTTTTGCTACCGCTATGCATCAATTCATATGTAGATGGTGGGCAAATTACCGTCTTCGGTGAGCACTGCGCTATAGAGCCATGATGCCTCAAAGGAATAGTGAATAGCTTGGAGACATGTTACTCAAACAGATGGTCGCCACTTACCATACAGTGCATCAAAAAATCAACTTACTGAAGGAAACATTCGGCGAACGGGTTATTTCTCGAAATGGATCCAACAAAATCGTGCGGTTTAAAACGTTTGCTTTATTTTCTCTATGGTTACTTGAAATCATTGATTTATGCGAACAAAACCGCAATTTTGAACGACTTGGAAGGCGCCATTGTTTAAAAAAGTATTTGAAAATTGGACTAACAGAATGTGGCCACATGGGCGAAATCATATTTAAGCACTGTGATGGCATAAAACTCTTTCTTTCTATGATAATAATGCCAGTTTTCAGTTTGAAATTATATAATTGCAATATTTTAATTGAATTCATAGTTCTACAGTGTAGAAGTGTAGAGTGTGTGTGGCCACCGCCAGCGCTTTTGAAGCAAGTATACTTTGAGTAATAAAATTAGGCACACATGCAGTTCTCTGTTCTACACCAATAAACAAAACACGCTTTAGCATGCGTTTCTTTGGCCTTATGTTCAATGATTTTATGATTGTTGTTTTTGTTGTCGTTGTTGTTGTAGCAACTTTTGCTGGATTTTCGTCAATTGCAAAAGCTGCCATAGTATTTAATTAAAAGCCTCCATACCAAGTGCGATTGCATTTGATTGCAATTGCAAATAAATTGATCCATGTGCGCACTTGCCACATTGATGCTGCATCCGAGTACCATTCAGAATTCTAAATCTGTTTTACTCAGAACAATTCAATAGCAAATTCAAAATAATAAAAATAAAAATAATATGATTGCCGCATCCGCTGCATTTAATAATAAATGTTCAACATTTTATTCATGCGAGATTTTCATATTTAATTTAAAATTATTTTTGCAATTTCTTTACTCTTTCGGGAATTGAATAAAAAATATTTACTTAAATATTACAAATAAATTGACTTCAGTGTTATTTTATATACTCATACATAACTTCTATATATATATATATATATATATATATATATATATATATATATATATATATATATATATATATATATATATATATATATATATATATATATATATATATATATATATATATATATATATATATATATATATATATATATATATATATATATATATATATATATATATATATATATATATATATCTCTCTCTCTCTCTCTCTCTCTCTCTCTCTCTCTCTCTCTCTCTCTCTCTCTCTCTCTCTCTCTCTCTCTCTCTCTCTCTATATATATATATATATATATATATATATATATATATATATATATATATATATATTGTATTTTTGAGGTAGCACAATTAAATACTTTTAACAAATTGCAGAATGTAACGATTTAAAGAATTGTTTTTTATTATTATAGGCTGGGCCTGACCGCCGGCCAGGCCGTGGTCTGGTACACCGGCCAGTTCTACGCCCTGTTCTTCCTGACGCAGCACGCTGAAGGTCGACGCCAGTGACCGCCCGCAACCTCACGTAGTCGCCGCCGCGCTGCTTGCTCGGCACCCCGTTCTTTCGTGGTCTTCGGCGCGCTGTCGGACAAGATCGGCCGCAAGCCCATCATCATGGCGGGCTGCCTGATCGCTGCCGCGACCTACTAC
>JAWNNQ010000335.1:0-23010 GCA_035044765.1 Leucophenga montana | reverse complement strand
CAGCGAACGTAAATATAAAAATACCTCTTGAAAACTCCTTTAGTGTACATTAAACTACGAAACATTCGTTGAAACTTTGCCTAAAAACGATTAACTTCTTAAGGATTTTCATTAAGTTGTTTAATTTTTTAGCACAAATTTGAAGATATTTTTTAAATTAGTAAGTTTCTGCAGTTCAACATTCTTGTACCATCATGCTCAAACGTAATGAAAGCCCAATATCAAATTATTGATGTAACAAGATTTGTGCGTTGCAGGTAGGCTTTCGTCATTTGGCTCTTACCTCGTAAAGAGGTTTATTTATTTTATTTAATTTTATGCTCGAATTTGCCAGTTAATGTGTGTCTTTGTGTGGTTACGGTCGTGTAGTAGTTCAAGTTGCAAATTCTAATTACGGCTTTTATTCATTAATCAAAAAGCATACACACGTGGCAACTAGGATGTCTGCATATTTTAACAGGAATTGTAGTTGTTTATATTGCTCAGGCTCAGGCTAACGTTTATGGGTTTTTTTTTTTAATTCATTCTTTATTGCATTTTAGAGTTTCTAAAATTTATATAATAAAATTTATATAATACAAAATAAGAGATACTATAATGGAATAAAGTTTACTTAAACTAGGGTGTTTGCACCATGTACTCTACGGTACCGCCGTTAAGCATTGCGTCGTAGAGTTGGTACTGACTATTAGCCGACTCTTTGCATCCTTCGATGTCTTTCAAGGTTTCGAAGTGATGTTATCGCTGATGCTGCAAAGGTGCACACCGCATGCCACTTGTGGATATCGTCTAACATATGTCCCACAATATTTTCCACGGTAGGAAGCTCGCCAAGGGCTTCCGCCAGAACCTGTCGATCTTGGTCAAATCTGCCACATTTGAGCAGGACATGTTCTGCATCTTCCTGTTGGTCGTCTGCGCAAAACATTCATATTTTTCATATTTTTCAAGCCACGATTAAGCTTAGAGAAAGCACACTTAGTCTGTCTTAACTTTAAAGCCTCGATTACAGTCGATCTGCAGTGAACACAAGTACAACGCAGACCTACACGCTCATAGCCATCGTCAAGAATACGGCCGTTTAATCGTTTAATCAGTGGAGACATATCTCTTACTCCATGGATACGGTACTCGTATAGATAAGGTACTCGTATAGTCGCATTGTCTACTACCCTATAATAATAATCACAGTTCTTACAATGTACCAATTTAATTAGTGAAATGTCTCATGTAAAAACATTACCTTATCAGACATATTTTGGACTATTTTCCCTGGTAACCTCGTAGTTCATTTTGTGGACTAGCACAATAAGGGGCTACCCTGGGCAGGATGGCCGAATTGTAGTAGTATAAAATCGCAGTCTCGTGTTTAAGTAGTAAGGGTTGATGTGCTGTGTTCGGTTCAAGTCTATTCTGTCCATACGACCCGACGGAAGAGAAGATGAGTTTTACAAGCGACGGGAATGTCTTTACGGACGCTGCCCAAAACGCTAAGATATAAAAATTTAAATTTTTAGGTTTACCATTCGTTTTGCATTTATTTAGGTGAGTATCTCTCAAATTAAAGGATCGCAATTTCAAATAGGTTGCAATACCTCAATCTACTGACTAGTTCTGTCTGCTGAAAATGCATGTAAACTTATGCAATACATAAACTTTATGTCCAAATTTTAGAATAACGAAGGCTGTGCACAATCTCTATTTTTCACTACAATTTTATTTTTTGCTTTTTTTGGTATTTTGAATTTCTTAACTTGGACATGAAAAGAAAAATTATTTTTACTTGTTATAAAATGAACTACTCGTATATGAAGTGACAAGCATGTATTCACTTATGCTTTATTGAGACTCCAACTCGGTCTTTAAGACAAGCAGCAATAGAGCGAACAGACAAAACCGTTTTTATATAAAAACAGATTAAATGTGAAAAATATAAGATACTACTTGTTCGTGGTAAATATATGCACAATAGTTGGACAATAAAGAGACTAAAAAAAACGAAGTTCTTCAATGCATTATCTGGCCTTGGTATCCCAGTAACGATCGTTCGTCTTCATCACACAAAGAAAAGTCGTCAGAGTAGGAAAGAACCTTTTCGACCCATTTGATACCAACAGATGTTTCAGGCGGGGTGATGATTCATCGTGCGACTTTTTGAAACGCATGATGGAGTACATCCCACGCCAATGCACGTACGTACAAAGATCGTGCACAATCTTCCTGCCGATTTGTATTATTGTTCTCTCTTCAGATTGAAAACATAATGTAAAATTCTTGCAAATCTAAATGTGACCTAGTGCCATCTAAAATTCATATTCTCCAAATCATAATATAAGTCGCTAACGAAAATTTTGTATTAATATTTTATTACATTTTTAAATTTCCCTGCCGAATATGCATAAATGTCGTACCAGACACAATTTCATAGTCTATATTGACGCCACAAGAATAGCTGATTCCATCAACAAAGCTAATGAACCTTCCAAGTGTGTTATCTTATTTTTTTTTAATTCATCGACAAAATTTATGAAACGATCGATTTGAAGTTGCAAAACGCTTATTATTCAGAAATAGTTTTTGAAATAATTTGTTAAGGATCTCATATTTTTCTGAAACAATGTTTAATTTTTGTATTAAGTTATTACAGTTTCATTTATTTTACGTTTTTTGGTACGATTGATTAGAGTGCATATACAACTACTTATTCGGCCACCTGCTCTGTTCAGGTCTTCCGTTTTTATTTTTTTAATTTTATTGGGGATATATAGAAGTTTAGGGCGCTTTGTAAAATAATTAGTATGAGCGACGTGGCGATAATTTAAACATGATGTAAAGCTAAAAGCCACATATTCTTGAGCGTTCATGTATTTGTCTCATATGGTCATGTGTGCGTGATCAAAGAGAAAGAACGAAAGTAAGAGATGATATAAAATATCAAATACGTGAGACAATTTTATTAATTTTCTCGCGCGGCCAACGCGACGGCGTGCGATGGCGTCGCATCGGTCAGTACCTTACGCAGTGGACGTTGACGAAATTGAAATTTCCGAAACGTAATACGCACACTGTTTGAATAAAAAGTTCTTATTAACACTACTATTTTTCTTTATAGTTTACATAATAAGTTCTTTTCAGAACTTCTTTCTATTTTATTGTTTCCTTAAAAAGTTCTTTTCAAAGCTACGCCAAATGGGAGAGACTTCTTCTGAGTATGCACAGCGCCTTGCGAGAATACAGACCGAAAGGTCTCAGCGACTGGCTAACCATAGACAGAATATGTCAGAATTACGTGATAGGGAGTCTAGCAACGAACATTCGCAGCGGTTTGACAAAAAAAGAGCAATTACCTCCGCAAGACGTGCTAGGGAGACTAGCACCGAAAGGCTGCTTATAAAAGAGTTGCGGGAGAATATAATCGTGGCGGCCATTCTCACAGGACCAGCAGTGGTACAACTGGCTTATGTTCCGCGCATACCCATTTACCCATACCATTTAAAAGGCTGCAGTATCCCGTCAAGATCCCTTTTGCCCTTACTATTAATAAGTCCCAGGGTCAAACATTCTCTCTGGTGGGCATTGACCTGAGAAAGCAGTGTTTTTCCCATGGGCAGTTATATGTTGGCTTATCTCGGATTGGAACTCCTGAACGACAATATATTTTGATCCCAAATAATAATACTACATCTAATATAGTATACAGAGAAGTTTTGAACAATTAAAATAAACATAATTTTTTCAATAATTTTTAACCCGGTAATATTGTCAAATTGGAAGGAGTTGAAGGGGGAAGGATTGGCAGTGGGAAGTAGTGGCAGTGGGAAGGAGAGGCAGTGGGAAGGAGAGGCAGTTGGAACGGCAGAAACGCGCCGGGTATCAGCTAGTTGTGTATAAAAATATTAAGTTTTACATTTTTAACTCGTGATCATCAGTGTATTGCTATAATTACATATATTTCTGTAGAGTGTATAATTCGTCGGCACAAATTAAAAGATTCGGCGGAAAAATTTATTATTCATTTTTATATTTTATTCGGTGCCATTTCGCATTAATGGGTAAGTTAAAATATCAATATTATCGATATTATTGATGTCTGTCCGTGTATGCATCGATGCATGTATTTCCTTTTTTTTTTACTCATATTTTATTTAAATTTTTGTAATACTAGGTTTGGCAAGTAGTTTATGTTTTTTTTTTGTTCTACAAATTTTACACAAAAACAACAAACACAAAAATCTACTGCATATATAGTATATCAAATAAAAAACCCTCTTGGAAAAAAATTAAGTGACGAAAGCCTACTTGCAACTGAAAATCAATTCTGTGACGACATATTTATATTTTTCATTTGTATGGTTAGAATCGACTTTCATATGCAAGTGAAACATAAACTGTATGTGAATTAAATTGTTGCCAAAGTTTTTAAATTTATGTGTTTCGCATTATAATTGTGAATCAGTTTCTGTTTGGTTCGCATGTTTAACTAAGTTTGATTATGAGAAAATGATGGTGGACCCCCATTAGACCTGTACAGTTCGATACATTAATACATTTTTTTTTGTAACCACAAATTGCCGGCTATGAGTTTTGTTTAAAATTCATTAGTGTTGGTGGTACGTAAGCTCCAGATCTGTAATTGAATGATTCATTATACTGTTCACGCAAAGTGTGAAAGACGCTGCTTACAAAAGAACTCTGCAGTCGCGTGCAACGCGAATTATTAGATATCTGTTAGCGATATCGTGAGATGTGGAAAGACGAGAAAAAAAAGGAAAAAGAGTTCGATTGAGGAAGAACCCGGTTTCAATCAGTTAGCGTATTAGTCACGCAGCGCTTTAACCAATACTATGCTATAACCACTGATCTGTACCACTCATACTAAGTAAGTAGCGCTGCTTTGAATAAACAATAATAAGGTAATTTTTTTAGGATAATTAGATTCTTTTTTATGGGGCATTAAACAGTTGCTAAAAAATAAAGCAAAGCTTAGAAGAGTATGGCAGGTAACGAGGCATACAGATGATAAGAAAAAACTGAATGCAGCTACAAAAGAAATAAAACAGACGTTGAAAGAATACACAAATATCCAATTACATGACAGGATTAACAGCCACGAAAGCTTCGAACTACTCGGTCTGGAAAGCAACTAAGAAAATCAGTAAGCTAACAAAAAGAATACTTCTGATTCAGAAAAATAATGGAGATTGGGATAAAACAGATGCAGATAAGGCTGTAACTTTTGCTTTACATTTGACTAACGCATTTAAACCTTTACTGCAAAACGGGTCACAAGAAAAAACAGCTGATACTCTCGAGTTTCTACAATCGCCAGCGCAAATGGATCTACCAATATATTTCATAAGACTTGCGGATATAAAAAATACATGTGCACGAATGGAAACAACTGGGGCCGAAACTTACAATTTTGTGGTGTACGCAGACTTTTTCGAGCAAGTGTATAAGGCCCGGTAAGGTAAGTATTTATATAGTCTCACGTAAGCTAAATATGCAGGTATTAAGTACTTACTTACTTACTTAGGTGGCTCTACAACCGTCTATCGGTCAATGCCGCACGTAGGAAAGCGCACCATTCGGTGTAGTTTAGTGCGCGCCGGCGCCAGTCGCTGGCAATCCGAAGCTTCTTCAGGTCATCATAGACCTGATCTTGCCATCTTACGCTCGGACGTCCTCTCTGATGCCGTCCACCAATCAAGTTCAGGTTTCCCTCGTAAACCTTGTAGCATGTAACGTTATACTCGTAGCATAACATAGTTGGTCTAGATTGATCTTTGCACAGAGAGCGGCACGCTTTTAAAGTCCGGCTCTAGCTCGTCGACATTGGGGTGTGGTTCTTGCTCTATATACAAATAGTTTGACCATCTACTCATTATATTTTAGATTAGCGTGCTAGCGACAAAAAGATTTAAATAATATATAAAAAGAAAAGGGGAGAGGTTGAAGTAACCAGAAATTATTAAGAATATAGTTGAGTTAAGAAAATAAACTAATTAAGAAAAATTAATGACATGTGTTGTTCTCTGCTATTATTGAGGCAACATGTACGCCCACCCTTCCATGATCATCAGAAGCCAAAAGAAAGATAAAATATGATGATCCCTTCGATTATTAAAAGAGGTTAAGCCATCAGCGTGGAATTAAATACGATAAATATTATGCGAGCATTATACAAAATTTATATAATTAAAAAAAAAAAAAAAAAAAATCATTTCCTATAAAAACTATATTCATTTTACAAATGTATAATATATAAAAACCTAAAAAAAATACAAATAATTATGAGCAATATAAATTCTTCAATATTCTTACAAGCATGTAAATGTATTACTATAGATTAATAAGCAAATATTTATATATATAGTGAAAATATAAAATAAGGATAAATAATTATACTTGTTGTAAATGTTGTATAAAGTAAATCTTTGTGCGGGTAGAATAAAATGATTTTACTGCAGATATAGGGTATTTAATGAGTTTAAGTGATACAAATTTAATGAAGGCTCGGTGCGCCATTCTTTTTCTGAACTATTTTTGAAATTAAATATGTTTTTATGTTTTAGATATATTCTACGCAATAATTTTTATTCGGACGTGCTTTTACTGTGCAATATATCACTGTGATAATTAATTTAAGTGTTTAATTTTTATTCAAGATATTTACTTTTAAGCATCACTGCCATATAGATATGATTAATTTACGTATTTCGATTTCTATTTAAGATATTTACTTTTAAACAACAATGTGATATATTCTACACTATTAAATTTAATTATTCATTTTTATAATATTTATTTTTTTAAAATCACTAATTCGCACTTTTAAATATTCAAAGTTTTTAAATTTACATGCACAGATCAAATAAATATATTGTTGCTGCAGCAATTATACAGCTGATCGTTGCCATTTATGTTGTCTGAGGTCATCGACCTTTTCATAAACTTGTGATATATGTTAACAAAAAAAAATGTATGATCCACAAAATTAATGAGCAATATATGTATTTGATCATTGCAAGAGAAAATAAAATAAAATTGAAAAGAGTCGCTTACTTTGTAGCGCTTTACTAATTGTCTTCCACTTACTAACGGATTTTACTCTCTCTATCTCTCTCTCTATCTCCTATTTTTTTTACCGCGCAAAAGTTGTACAATTACGGTATCTATATACTCTGTATAGTTAATTTCCGGACCGCAATGCGACATATAAAAAAATAATGTATTTAAGATCCCCTACATTTTTCTGCACCGCAACACAAATATCTAAATTAATCATTTTTTTCCACCGCACAATAAAATTAAATTAGATAAAAAAAAAAAATAATTCCACTTACTATGTAAATTTTAAATTCTTTACATTATCTATGCATGATATTAATTTTTTTGAGCACACTAAAAATTTAACCGAACCGATCTTTTATTTTATGTAGGTATAATAAAACTACATTTTCCCTACTCTAAGCACATTAACTGCCCTATATATATAACCTACATAATTTATAAAAATTTACAAGTACCGAGAACAAACGGAGCCTGCTAAACAGGGTTTCGCCCGGACGGACGCATCCAATGCTCACTCCAATGACCATATCAGCCTGCTGCGTCAATTAATTAGTTTATAATTTCAGCTCTCTCTCCCTTTGCTTTTCTTGGCACGCTCTTAAGTACAACGCATTTCTGCTGTTATGCGCTGTTATTGTATTCATGTACAAATTGTGTATTTTAGTTTAAATGAATATTAGGTGCCAAAACCTAAGACAAAAAAAAACCATGAACTAAGTGAATAAGCAAAAATATGACTACGAGAACGAACTAAACTAAATAATAGGTTTTTTAAGAGAAATGATGACAAAACTTACCCTAAACGGGTTATGACACCAATAATGCGGAAAATTAAATTTTAAAAGTCGATCAGCAGCACTTTTGCGTTAGTAAAATTATTGTTGCAGCAAAACTTTCAAATATTTTTATGCTGCCGCAAAAGCGAAATAAGTGCTATCGTATTTGCACTTATTTAAGCTCAAAGGTTTTATTCACGCGCTTCAAGTTTTTATTATTTTTTTAAACAAATTTCTTTGTCATTTGCACTGAAGTTTACTTTTCGACGACTGAATACAGAAAGAGGCCGAATTGTTTCACTATCGCCTTTAAATATCATTTGGAAAAGAGAAATTTTTGTCAAAATGTCGAACTTCCGCAAAATGACACATTAAATAGCATCTCTAAAAATCTGCCTTACACTTTTCTAAGTCGATTTCTAACATCAGTGGTACTAAAATGTTAGCGTATGCAAAAAAGTATGCAACCTGTTAATAGAATCTTGAGCTACAAGCGCCACTACAACCTTTACTGCTGGAGCTTCGGGTTTCATCCGGATGAGGTGACCAGCCCAGTGCAGCCGCTGGAATTTAATGCGCTGGACTATGGCAACCTCATCATACAGCTCATACAGCTCATACAGCTCGTGGTTCATACGGGTCCCAAACTCGACGCCAACTCTAAGGGGACCAAAAATCCTACGAAGAATCTTTCTCTCAAACACTCCTAAAGACGCTGTATCCGTTGATGTCAGTGTCTATGCTTCTGCGCCATACAGCAGGACCGGGATTTTCAGTGTCTTATAGAATTTTATCTTCGTAGTTCGATAGAGGGCTCTACTTCTAATTTGCTTGCTGAGCCCAAAGTAGCAGCGATTAGCAAGCGTGATTCTTCGTCTGATATGTATGCTGACAATGTTATAGCTGGTAATTTCATTCCCCAGAAAAACAAAGTTTTCTACAACATTGAAGTTGAAATTCTCCATACTCACAGACCGTCCAAGACGCGCTGATGGTCTGCGAGTGGGCACCAAGTACTTCGTCTTGTCCTCGTTCACCGCTAGGCCCATGAGACGTGACTGTTTCTCAATCTCTGAGAACGCCCTGATTACTCGCCGTTCGTTGATGCCCATGATGTCTATGTCATCAGCATATGCGTGTAGCATCACTTCCTTATGGAAGATCGTGACCGATCGTTCTACGTATGGGCATTGGCGTAGGATGTACTCCATCAAGAGATTGAAAAAGTCGCACGATAAAGCATCACCCTGCCTGAAACCTCTCTTGGTATCAAAGGGTTCGGAGAGGTTCTTTCCTACTCTTACGACGCTTTGGGTGTGTGAAAGCGTCATCATGCAAAGACGAACGATCTTTGCTGGGATACCAAAATCAGATAGGGCGTTGAAGAACTTCGTTCTTATCGGCGTGTCGAAAGCGGCCTTATAATCGACTAATAGGTGGTGTGTGTCTTTATTGTACTCGTGGGTCTTTTCCAGGATTTGGCGTAAAGTGAAAATTTGATCACTGGTCGACCTCTTCCGTCTGAAGCCACACTGATACTGACCTATCAGTGCATTCATGTTTGGCTCCAGCCGTTTACACAGTACACGGGACAGAATTTTGTATCCTATTGAAAGGATACTTATTGCCCGGTAGTTGGGCATGCATTCATCGGACCATATTTTGCATAAGAGTTGGTGCATACGCCTTACCAACTATTCGCCACCGGTCTTGAGTATTTCAGCTGGCAACTCATCGGTGCCTGCCGCTTTGTTATTTTTCAGCTTTTTAACTACTGTGTCGACCTCGTTATAATCCGTTGGCTCTACAAGAGAGCCATCATCAATTGGTGGTTCTAGGTATGCTTCTCTATCAACGCCCCCAAGTAGATTAGAGAAGTGACTTCTCCATAGTCTCAGTGATTCCTGTGCATCTGTAACCAGACTTCCATTATTGTCCTTGCAGAAAGAAACTCCGGGCTTGAAACCTTCGGTCAGACGCTTGACCTTTTAATAAAACTTTCGAGATTCATTTCTTTGACATAACACCTCAACATCCTCAAGCTCACGCCTTTCTTGTTCTTTTTTTTGAGTCTGAAAAGACGTTTCTCCTCTCTCCGTTTCTCACGATATCGCTCTCTAACATCTCGCGTTGCTCCCGACTGCAGAGATCGTTTGTAAGTGGCATATTTCTCTGCAGTAGCTTGGCGACACTCCACGTCATACCAAGGGTTCGTCACAGGTCTGGTGTACCCAATGACCTCCATGGCAGCCGTATTCATGGAGTGGGAGATATGTCTCCACTGCTCACCTATATCTTCAGAAGCTGGAGAGGACTCCCGGAACAGTTGGGACAGTCTGGCTGAAAAGGCTTGGGCGGTCTCTTAGGCTGATAGCACCTTACCGACGTCTAGCTTTCGTTGAGTGTTGGGATGTGCAGAATGCACCATGCTGAGCCTGGTGCATACCTCGGCTGCCACAAAGTAGTGGTCCGAGTCGATGTTGGGACCTCGTACCGTTCGCACGTCCAACACGCTCGATGCGTGCCTTCCATCGATCACAACATGATCAATTTGGTTGCGTGTCTTTTGATCGGGACTGCGCCAAGTAGCCTTGTGCATGTCTCGGTATGGAAATCTGGTGCTACTGATTACCATGTTCCGACCAGTGGCGAAATCGATTAGCCTCTCTCCATTGCTGGAGGTAGCGTCGTGAAGGCTAAATTTTCCGACTGTTGGGCCAAAGATTCATTCCTTTCCAATTTTGGCGTTGAAATCGCCAAGCACGATTTTTACATCGTGATTGGGGCAGCGCTCGTAGAAACATTCGAGACGCTCGTAAAATTCATCTTTGGCCGCATCGTCTTCGACTTCCGGCGGGGCGTGTGCACAAATTAGGCTAATGTTGAAGTACTTAGCCTTTATACGTATAGCGGCTAGGCGCTCGTCTACAGGTATGAAACTGGTGACAAGTCCTGGTAGTTTCCTACTAACCACTAAACCGCATCCAAATTCGTACTTCTTCGCATGGCAACTATAATAGATGTCACAGGATGCCTTTTTTGAGCAACCCTGTCCTATCCATCGCATTTCCTGTATTGCGGTGATGTCAGCCTTAAATTTGTGGAGGACATCAACCAGCTGGATATCTGCACCAGCCCTGTGGAGGGACAGGGCATTCCAGGTGCATATCCGTAAATCATGGTCCTTAAATCGTTTGTGGGGGTCGTCATCATTGGGGGATTTTATCCGAGCACCAAACCCAGCGCACCAACGCCTAATTAAAGGGAGTATTTACCTTCCCACAATTTGCTCACCACGGAGATTCCGTGGCTGACCCTGGGGATACGTGTCCAAGCGGACGTTTGTGAGCTGCTTGAACTTTCCACTTCTGCAAACGACCCCATCCCCCATGATATTAAAATGTAGTGTAAAGGTACATAGAAATATAGTATAACTATATGGTCCGCGCGACGTTGTACGCGGCCCTCTTCTTTCCCCAGCCACTCCTTCCCCCTGTCACTCCTTCCAGCTTCTTCACCTTCCATATGCTCTTTTACTCTATCTCCAATTCTATTAAAATTTGAAAAATCTAAAAAATTTCTGTTTATCCAATCGCCACGAATTTACAGGATCACCCACGGGACTAATTTAAATATTGCCACAAAATTTGATCAAAATCGGTTGAGTGGTTTCGGAGTCTATAGGGAGCATATATACATACTTCCACTTTTATATATATAGAAGATAAATTTTAAATACATATAATAGTAATAAAATTTTAAAAACACCAACTCAACAACAACATCTAGTTCGCTTGGTAGCGCTTATGTGAAATTGTGTGGTCCTCCCCACCTTTCACATACATATATATAGATTTATATTAATTTGGTGCTCCGCTCCTATTGGTCTTAGCGTGATGATATAGGCTACCTCGATAAATGAGCTATCTAACACTTAAAGAATTTTTCAAATCGGACCAGTAGTTCCTGAGATTAGCGCGTTTAAGCAAACAAACAAACAAATTCTTGAGCTTTATAATATTAGTATAGATTAATATGAATAATGATGTACCTTTTAGATATACCTTCTGAACAAAACTGACCCGGACTGGTTAAAAAAAAAAACAATATTTTTATGCATTTTAATACAAATCTTTATTATCGCCTTCAAAATAGGTTCCTTTTGAGTCAATTCAAGCAAGCCAACGGTTAATCCCATCCTTGTTATACGCTTTATACTTGTTATACTTATTATACGCTTTTGTAACATTTTGAATGATTCCGTTGCCGTTATTCCATTGGAAACACAAAATTTCAAGCAAACTCATTGTTTAATTTTTGCTACCATGTTAAAAATCGCCATACAAACTTTTCGCATCGTAAACAAGCAGCTGTCAAATACACTTGGCATGCATGTCAATGACAGCCAACTAAAGAAGAAGAACCGAACCGATTCGGTTTACCGTTTTGATTTAAATCCACCAGTTCGGGCCAATTTCGTTTCAGAGGTATGTGAGAATAAAGTATAGCCAAATCTGGCTAACTCGTACGGATATAATTTAAAATTATTGGATATATATGTATTTATATGCAAATTGGTAACACAGCAATTTAGTATAATATAAAGTAATTATATAAAAACATTAAGTAAGATCACCGCTTATGCACGTAAGTTATAATCAAATAAGTAGGCAAGAAGTAGCTGGAGACAAATTTGTACCGAAGCCAATGTACGAGGCATATCCAGAAAGTAAGTGTACTGAGGCTCTCACGGCCGGAGTGATCATGTTGCCTACACTGCAGTGTAGCCTGACTTCTCGTGAAAAATGTCAATCCAGTCTCCCGCCAAGTGCGAAATACGCGGCGTCATCCGTTATCTCGTTTGAAAGGGAAAACCTCCGTTTGTGATTTATAATGAGGTGAAAACTGCATATGGCGATAAAGCTATGAATCGTACGAGTGTGTACAAGTGGTGTCGCGAGTGTAAACACGGTCGTATGTCTGTCCATGATGATCAGAGGAGCGGAAGACCTTCAATTGTGAGTGATGAAATTGTGGGAAAAATAGAAAATGCGCTCCGTGACGATGTCAGTACACTTACTTTCTGGATATGCGTGGTATATATATGATTAAGAAATAACCAGAAACACCAACTGAGCTTTTTATGCTGGACTATCAAAAATGTAGTTGTCTTCGTTTCGTCGTTAATATGTTGTGCAGCTTATAGGTGAAGGCATGACTCCAGCGGTTTGTTTATGAACTCTTACACTCATTCGCACAAGTTATTCATTATTGGGTCTTCTTAGTTATTAATAGAAGCATAAATTGTGACGAAGTTTTGTTATCCTCGACTGCATATTACGTACAACCGCCTAGGCTAGCCAGGTTATAGATTGTGTTCGGACGTAAACTCACTATACTTTTTACACGCGGTTGAGTGTTTAATATAATCAAATAAAAAAACCTCTTGACGAGGTGAAAATCAAGTGACGAAAGCCTACTTGCAACTCACAAAAGTTCTGATATCAATTTTGTGACGATATGTTGGAATCAATTGTAATATGTAATTGAGCGTTTGTTATCTTGCTAAACTTTTTATGCAATTAAAAAAAAACCGCTTTTTTCCTAGGACATTAATATTCGTGAAAATTAATCACTACATCGCAACATGATTAAGTCGTCCGTTTTGAACATTTCAATAGAATAAATTTTTATTTAAAAACTTAAAAGTGGGGCCATATTTGTATAGCGGCTGCCCCTTAATATGTTCTTTTAATACACTTTATCTGTAGATTGAAAAGGAGAGTATAAATATTCATTCTTCAAATCTCTATCTCTTATAGTTTACGAGATATTTTCGTTCAAGGAGACTGTCGGACGGACAAACGGACAGGACTATATAAGCTTGTCTTCGCATACTGATGAAGACTATATACACATTATGGGATATACCACTTCTCTTCACTTCCTCTGCCTGCTAAATAGAATTTGCACATACTTAATTTACCTTATGGTACCGGGTATAAAAAATAGACATTTTGTTTTTGTATAAATATAAATCAATTTATGGCAATAAATGTGCGAGAGTAAATAACCAATTTCTTTTATTGGCGATTTGTACTCATACTCGTACATATATGTATATGTTATTTCTTGCATGTATATCTACATACATATGAATACATATGAAAACAATTCAAAAATAAAAGAGTATAAGAGTATAACAGGTTTATGTCAACTCTGCGTTCAACTCTAGCATTGATTTGAAGGTATTCAAAATAACTCTCCAACGAGCTATTACACGTTGAAAAATATAACGCCGTTTGGCCATAGTAACCAATTGAAGTTAAAGCAATTATATCAGTAGTTTTGTGTGTTGCAAGTATGGTTTCGTCACTTGATTTTTACCTCGTCAAGAGGTTTTTTTATTAGATACACAGTATTCAACGAATCGAAATAGTTGTATACTCACAATTAATTATTGCAGTTTACTAGAGTATCAAGATTGACCTGCCACGCCCAATTTTTCGGGTAGCCCCCATACAAACCCTCCGCCCACTTTTGACTTTTTGTATGAAAAACTTTTTTATTATAGTCAATATCAACTTAATAATTGATATGGTAACTTTTAGTGGACGGATGCTTGGCATATACATTAATGGATGGGAACCGCCCATTTTTTGGGGTTGCTGGTACCCTGGTAGCCCGGGTACCAGCTAGTTTTTTATAAATTTGTTTTTATAATCCATTATATTACTGGGAATTTTGACCAAATGTGAAAAAAGTAGTATTTTTGAACTTTTTGTAGTGCACCTAAATGTTTTTGCAGTATTTCGTCGTTATCTCCATGAATTTTTGACTAAATGTAAAGTACCAAAAACCTAATTCAAAGAATAACTAATAACTTGCATTTTATTTAAATTTTTTATTTATTTATTTTTTTTTTTAAATCTGAGAGTTTAAGAATTTGCAAGTTTTTATAACGGGTGATTCATTTAGAGGTTTTTTTTTCTAATTTTTTATAAAACACTTAAAAGAAAATTGGAATCGGAATCTTTATTATTACCCAAAACAACAATCTCTTGAATTTACTTATTAAAGATAATTTCATTCACCTACGCTGTAGGTGGTTCATTCGGAAGGTCTAATTGCTACCGCAAATAATTTTGGCTTCCAAGCTTTGAATCGTAGCTGGCTTATCGACGAAGTCTGTTGACTTCACATATCCCCAAAGAAAAAAGATTCAGATGTGTGATATCACACGATCTAGACGGCCAGTTGCCAATTAGGTGCTAAGCAAAATGATTTCTCATTAAAGGGTATAGCCAGATATACATGTTAAAAGTGCCCACGCGGCTGTTTTTATTTGGACTTGGGGATCGTTTAAGTACTAAATAAAAATAAGTCAGTCAAATTTTCAGCTCTTAATCTCGAACAGTTTCCGAGTTATTAAAAAAAAAAATTTCGATTTTTTTTTATAGTAAAATTAAAAATTAGCGAATGTTTTTTTTTTCTTAACTTATACGAGTGAAAGGCAGGTAGTTATAGACATAGTTATAGTTACAGACATTATTTGTTCAGCTGTTCTTTTGTAAAATATAAATTACTTTAAATCACGATTTCAGAATGAATTCTAGTAAAAAATGCGTCAATTGTAATATTTATCTGCGCAAAACAGTTGGCTATAAAAAAATAATTACGACAACTGATGAGGCTAATAGTGCGACAGAAAAAATTGGAAAAAATTGTAATAAATGTCGAGTCATTTTAACAAGACCAACCAAAAAGATGAACACTGATGATTAACCTGCAAAACAAGTAAGTACCGAGAGCCAGCCAACTTTCTCTCAATCGTCCTTAACTATTCTGTCGCTGTATCATCAACTGAAATCAAATCATATTATAAAACAGCGATTCTATGATGAAGATATTAATAATTTTCGAATTTAGTCGAAAACCAGTGTATTTGAAGTTCGTGACTTGGAAAAATTATGTGGGCAGCTGGCTATAGGTAGTTATTCGTCCATAATTGATAAAATTGGAGCTCACTCGTTGTCAGAAAAACAGTTGGAGGTATTTACTGGACTTACATGGGAAAAACTGATAAAAAATGTTAACGTCAATGAAAAATTCCATAACTCGTAATGTCACTCAAGCTCTTGTCGTTTTTTTTATTTAAATTACTAACTGGAAATTCGAATGCAATAATATCCACCGTTTTTGGCTTGGCGCGTAAACAAATGGTATCTGAGTACTGTAATGAAGTGATTTCCTCGTTTGAAAAAGATATTTTGCCTCGGTATTTCGGAATTGATGCAATCAGTAGAGAAACATTACTCACCAATACGTCAAATACTGCTAAGAAATTATATTAAGTAAAAGATGACCAGTTAATATTAATTTGTGATGGAACATATATTCGCCATCAAAAAAGTGATAATAATGAATATCAGAGGAAATCATATGCTGGTCAAAAAAAAAAAATCGTTTGTGCAAACCATATAAGCATATATATGCACTACAATTGACATGCTTGGGCCATATACTGCTAATATAAACGATGCTGAAATTATGAGAATAGTCTTAAATGATCCTAATTAAGATGATATTATTGTGGTTGATCGAGGCTTTCGTGATGTGATAGATTATTTGAAAGAATTAGGATTTAATATGTTGATTCCTGCTCTCAAAGGAAAACGAAAGCAGCTAACTGCAGATGAGTCAAATAAATCCCGTTTCATCACTAAAATTCGATGGGTTCTTGAGGCAGTGCTTGTCAATATCAAACAGAAGTTTAGGTTTTTAGATCTTAAACTGAACAATAAATTACTTCCCAAAACTAGTTTCTTTTGTCGAATTGCTTGTTTTTTACATAATGAATTTGGTACAAGACTTGATTCTGACCTTGATCCCTCTGAGAAAATTATTGCCGCCATGAATTCGAAAAAAGATCAAGATAATACTCTAGCTTCGGAAGTAGAGAGTAATCGTTGGGCAAGACGAAAAATTCCATTTAAAGTAATAACTTCAGATCAATTGACTGATTTTCCAGAGTTAACGGAACAACAACTCACAATTTTTTTTACAGGATCGTATCAAATGTCTCACGCTGTATCGTATTTAGCTGAGATGATGAATGAAGACGGAACAATCACACTTCATTATGTAAAAATCACACCTAATATTATAAAAGTTGAAGTGAAATCTCGACATATTAATTCAAGAAAATATCGTTGTTTTGTTGATTATCACCCAGATAAGACAGACATCGCTGGAATTTATCGATATTGTTGTGATTGTGCTAAAGGTAGGCGGACTGTCGGATGCTGCTCACACATTGCAGCTTTCATATATTATTTGTCTTACGCTCGATATTTGGCAAAAATAGTAAGATCAGCTGAAATATTGAGTCGTCTATTTATTGATGAAAAGGTTAATGTTGTAGTAAACGAAGACAGTGACGAAGACTAACATTATTGAAAACACTATTTTCGATCTACATATGTAAAAATAAAAAAATTCAAACATTCAATATTCAAATTATCAATACAAGCATGTAATAAAAAATATAAGATAAAAAAAAAAATTACTTTTTAAATAAAATAACAATTTTTCTACCTGCAGATGAATTCATCGTAGAAAAAATATAAAAGAAAGTAAGTTCTCATTTTTCTTTAAATGTATTAGCTTTTCCAAAAAAGGATTTTTTTTTATTTATTTTCATAGCTGAAATCAAAGCACTCATACATCATTCATACATAAGATACATTAACATAGAGCAGCAGCCGCAAGAAAAAACAACATAATTGTGCATTTAATTGCAATAAACATTTGCTTTCGTTTGTTTTTGCTTTGTTGTTTTTGGGTGCCATCTCCGCATATGGGTAATATAATTTAAAGAGAGTACACAAAATTATTTTCTAATAGGGTTTTTTTTTTATTTCTATGCATTTTGATTAATTTTGTTTTAAACAGAGTTGGCACTAAGTGCAAGCTGAATAGTTGTAATGCTTTCGCCCTCGTACTAATCTGCATTTGGAGCTTTCTCAAGAGAAGATGAGTGTTCTTATTTAATTTCGGACGCACCACCACTCATCAGCGAAAAACTATGCTCGATGACGGTATTATTGGCTTACGCGCTGGCGCAATGGCAGTTCTCCGGCGGCAAATCAATCAATCAGGCCAGTAAAAAAATCATACAAGTGTCTCTAACTCGTCTTTCAGAAATTTAATTGCTCCAATAAATAGGGTGAATAAATATCACCGGAGATATATTTCTACGTTTTTCTAGTGTATGCAGATTGATTAAGTTTAATCGATGTGTATAAGGCTGTAAATTTATACTAGGATTCCATCCCAAATTACGCAAAGTAAAAAGAAGAAACTGCTTTTGAACAGATTCTACTGAACCTTATAAACTGAGTATTGCGGATTTCAAATACAACAAGCATATTCAAGTATTGGGCGGACCAATGCAGTGAATAAAAATTTCGTAACGTAAGGATCATTAAATTCCCTCGACCATCGTTTGATAAAGCCAAGCAAACCCATTGCCTTATTACAAATAATATCAATGTGGAAAGAGAACAAAAGTTTTGGGTCAAAAAGAACGCCAAGATCATTAATTGAAAACACACGCACCAGCGCAGAGCTTTCGATAATTAATACAGATAATATAGGTATTCTACGACAGAAAGTCATTACTTTGCATTTATCGCAATTTAGCACTAGGCCATTACGACGACACCAGTTATGAAGTATATTTAAATCAGATTGTATCAAATCATGGCCTCAGCACCATTGTAACTCAAACATAACTTAACATCATCTGCGTACATCAGTGTATGGCAGTAAGATATGTTATCAGGCAAATCATTAATGAACAGTACAAATAGAAGGGGTTCAAGGCGACTACCCTGAGGTACACTTGAAAAGACATCAATTCTGTGAGATAAGGTGTTATCAAATACAACACATTGAGAACGGGAATCCAAATAGGATGTGATCCATTTGACTAAAGCTTGAGGAAAACCTAAACATTCAAGTTTGTAAACCAAAATCCGATGATTAACGCAAACAAACGCCTTACTAAAATCGGTGTAAATAACGTCCGTCTGTAAACCATTAATAAAGCCTTTGTTAACCAATGTCGTAAGTTCCAATAGATTAGTAGAAACTGATCTATTTCTAAGAAAACCATGCTGTGCAGAAGAAAAAAGAGGCTTTCAGTAAAATTGTAGTTGATCGGTAATTACCTTTTCAAAAAGTTCAGGAATTGCGCATAACTTTGCAATTCCTCTATAATTAGATATATCCGATTTACAGAATTTTTTATGAAGAGAAATTATAAAAGATTCCTTCCAAATTTTAGGTACTGTACATTCTAAAAGAGATAGTTGAAAAAGGTGTAGTAAAGGATCACAAAGTGAAAATGCACACCCTTTAAGTACAGCTGAAGGAACATTATCAGGACCACAAGAATAGTTAATTCTGAGTAGAAGTAAATGTTTAAGTAGCGAATCTTTAGAGATAGTAGAGTTTGGTATATTATGCGCATAACCATTTGAAACAGAAAGTTCGCTAAGGGGGTAGCTAGTAGACGAGTAAACTGATTGAAAAAATTGTGCAAACAAATTGGATGCTTCTTGCGAAGAAGTAGCAGTAGAATTGTTAAAGAACATACTCGAAGGATAGGAATACGACTTTCGCTTAGAATTAACAAAACGAAAAATGATTTTGGGTCGTTTCGAATGTTGTTTTTAATTCTAACTAAGTAGCTATTGTATGATTTTTTATTAGCCGATTGAAAATGTGCAACTGCATAACTTGCGTAATTTAGAAAAGTTTTGGTTTTTAAATATCGTTTATAATATCTCAGGGTCATGTATCAGGATTAATCGGAATTATATTTTTTTTTCGAAAATCGGGTAAAAAAATTTTAAATATTATTTTTTGTTGTAATTTTTCAATTAATAAGTTCATTTTTTTTTTTTTTTTTTTTGTGCAAGTGCGAGAAAACTGATTTATTTTGGTGTCGAATTTAATGTTGCAGTTCAAGATCGGACTGTGAAAGTGTAGACGTATTCATTGCGATCAAACGACACATTACACATTACTATTTCTTTTGCAAAAAAAAACAAAAAAAAACAACATAAATAAAAACAAACTTCTGTTATCAGTTCGCCTGCACCTGCTGCATCTGTGATAAAAATAGCATCATGAGTAGCGGCGGCGGTATTGAAGCAGCTATGGATTGGCAAAGAATTGAGACAACGAAATCAAACAAACGGTCAATCTCTTCGCCAAATTTTTCCAAAAAAAAACTGCTGTTAGACCCAACGCATAGTACATCTAAAAGTACAAATCGTTTTGCTGAACTCGTGATTCTTGATAGCAGTGAGGAGACGGAGGAGGATAAAGAGGAAACTGGAAATGCTGAAGCGAAAATAGGAAAAAACAAAGAGGAATCAACTGAGCGAAATACTACTCCGCCAATAATACTGGCTAATGTTAATGACATAAATGGTATGATAAATTATATTACCAAAACTCTTTCGAAAGAAGATTTTACCTATAAGTCCCAACGAAACGATCAAATACGCGTTATGGTTAAATTTGTGGTTAGTTATAGAAAGTTTATAACAACACTTAAGAAGATAAGGTTTTGTTTCACACTTACCAGCTAAAACAAGAGCGTTCTTTTAGAGTTGTAGTTAAAAATCTACATTTTTCTACACCAATTGACTCAATTAAAAATGAAATTGAAGAGTTAGGTCATTGCGTAAGGAATATAAGCAATGTTAGGAGTCGTATTACCAAGCACCCATTGAACATATTCTTTATTGATCTGGAACCGAAAAACAACAATGCAGAAATTTATGACCTGAAATACCTAAGCAATGCAGTAATTAAAGTAGAGCCTCCCAGGAAAGTAACTGACATTGTACAATGCTTTCGATGCCAAGAGTTTGGACATACCAAGACGTATTGACAAAAAACATTTAGATGCGTTAAGTGTTCAATGTGCCATCCTACTTCAGAGTGTCAGAAAGACAAGGATTTGCCTGCCAAATGTGTTAACTGCTTACAAGATCACGCTGCCAGCTACAAGGGATGCAAAATTTATCAAGAATTAGTTGCAAAGCAGAAGCCTAATAGCCATTCTTCTCGTCAGCATTCAAGCAAACAACCTCAGGAGCATAGCTTTTCATCTTCGCACAGACCAAATGAGTTTAATACTAGCGGAAGCCGCCCATCTTATGCGCAAGTACTTCGAGAAAACAGAAGTTCAAATGACGAAGACCCTTTCCAAAGAATCGAAGGTTTCTGAGCCAAACAGTTTGAATTGACAACACAACCTCCTCAACATGATATCTCTGTTAATATCAAAAATATGCAAGTAGATCTTCAAATTGCTATATGGAATGCAAATGGGCTTTCCAACCACACAGAAGAAGTAAAACTTTTCCTTAAATCTAATTACATTGATATCCTCTTGCTATCAGAAACTCATTTTACCAACAGGACACACTTCAAAATTCATGGATATGATCTAATTGTTGCACATCATTCCAATAAGAGCTCATGGCGACTCTGCAATATTAATTAAAAGAGGGCTTAAATATAATATCATGGAAATAGTTAAAGAAAATGCTATACAGGCTGCTTGCATTAATGTTGAATGCATGTCATTTGATATTACAGTTTGTGCAGTGTATTTTCCACCATGATTTTGTTTTAAAGAACAAGATTACTGTAACTTTTTCAAAAAACTTGGTTGTAAATTTATTGTTGGTGGAGATTATAATGCCAAACACCCTTGGTGGGGATCAAGGTTAGCAAATCATAAAGGAAAGGAGCTATATAAATGCATAAATACCAATAATTTTTCAACACTGTCTACGGGAAAACCAACGTATTGGCCATCAGACCCCCGCAAAATACCGCATCTTTTGGATTTTGCAGTTTATTTTGGAATACCACGGCATCATCTGGAAATTTCGGACAACCATGACCTAAGTTCAGGCCATTCGCCAATTACAATTACATATGGCACTGCTCTTCCAGCACTATCAAACAAATATAAAATTGTCACATCTAGGACAGATATTTTAGCATTTCAAGATTGGATAGATGCGAAGCTAAATACTAATATATCTCTCAAAACTGGTTTAGAAGTGGATACGGATACTGTGGAATCATTTACAAACATTATACATGAAGCAGGTCTGTTGTGTACTGCACCAGCCAAAAGTTCTATAGCGAATACTGTTTTTATATCAGCTGAGCTTAGGAACCTTATAAATAATAAGCGAAAGCTCCGGAAAAATTGGCAAACCAGTAGATAAAACTAGGTACAATACAGCATCATTCCAACTTAAAACACGCTTGCACGAAGTAAGAAATGAAGCAACTGCAGAGTTTTTCAAAAGTCTGGATCCTAACACGAAAGACTATGAATACAGCATTTGGAGAGCTACCAAATATTAAAAACGACCTGCAAAATAAGTAATCATAATGGAGAATGGTGTAAAACCGCCAAAGCTAAGGTTGAGGCATTTACACAACATTTACACTCAACATTTACTGAAATACTGAAATAATAGAGTTTCTGGATGTACCTTGTCAAATGTGCATGCCAATTCGTAGAATTGCTGTGTCTGAAATCAAAGAAGAATTCGCAAAACTGGTCACCAGGTCACCAGGCTATGATAAAATAGACGGAAGAGTTACGAAAATGCTCTCTCAAAAGTGTATTAAATTTTTAGCACTAATTTACAATGCGATTTTGAGGCTGGATCACTTTCCTACACAATGGAAATGTGCGGAGGTGATAATGATTCCAAAACCAAACAAGCCTGAAAATATTCTCTCGTCCTACCGTCCTATTAGCTTGCTGGTGACATTCTCCAAAGTATTCGAAAGAATACTTATGAGTAGATTGTTACCAATTTTGGATGAATACAATATAATACCGGAATATTGGGTTTAGGAGAGGTCATGGGACTCCAGAGCAATGTCATCGTATAGTGGATATAATTACAAGTGGATTCGAGAAGAAACTGTATTCTGCGGCAGTATTTCTTGATATACAACAAGCATTTGACCGAGTCTGACATCCAGGCAGGTTATATAAAATGAAAAAACTGCTTCCTGCTCCATTTTTTCTCTTATTGAAATC